>JABUQX010105376.1:5000-20151 GCA_015478945.1 Trachelipus rathkii
TAGTTAAAAAAGAAAAAAGTTCAACATTTGGCACCTTTGCATGCTCACTCGGAGAACTCGAGCTTCTTCGTATTCTCAGAAAACGGTAATATCATACAAGTTTTCCAACATTTTTAACTATTTTAAATTTTTCAAAAGACTTTTTTTTTTTTTTAATTTCTATTTATAAAAGAAGCATGAGAGTTATAACTTGTTATTTATTTTCCTATATCTGTTTAAGTTTTTAGTTACATGCTGTTCTGGAAGGCTATTCATACGGTTTGTTAGTTACCTAACTAACTATATATATATATATATATATATATATATATATATATATATATATATATATATATATATATATATATATATATATATATATATATATATATATATATATATATATATATATAGGTCCTATTCTGTTTTACGACTCCGTCAGTTTTGTTTTTTAATATATTGCTACTATATGATACCAACAATGAATTTCAGTGGTAACGGACATGATTCAAAAGTTCGAAGTATTTTTAAATAATTTTTAAAAATCACATTTATGTTAAATATTTTTTCAAAAATGAAATATCTCGAAAAGTACGACACTTACAGAAAAACCAATTACATATTTGGAATCAGCGTATGAATTTTTAAAAAAAAATGTATATATATATATATATATATATATATATATATATATATATATATATATATATATATATATATATATATATATATATATATATATAATATATATATATATATATATATAGGGGGCTCGAGCCGACGGGGGACAGAGGGGGGGACGTTTTCCATACCCCGTAGGGGAGGGGCGGAGGAACCCCCGCGACACCCAAATACCAAAGAGCGGGGGTTCCGGAGACCCTCCCCGGAGGGGGGGAAATAGTCCTACCCTGTCGTTCCCCCGGAAGGCCGAGAGACCCCGACTCCTGCCATCTTTGCGGTTTACCCTTGGGTATTCCTTTAGTTTGAAAAACACCCCAAAAAAATAAAAACAAAATATTACTAAAAAATTAATTTTTTAAAAAATTATTTAAAATATTTTGAACTTTTGAATCATGTCCGTTACCACTTAAATTCATTGTTAGTATCATATACTAGCAATATATTAAAAAAAAAAAAAAAAAAAAAAATTAAAACTGACGGAGTCGTAAAACTGAAAAGGTCCTATATATTTTTGAATCATGTCCGTTACCACTGAAATTGATTGTTAGGATCATATTCTAGAAATATATTTAAAAAAAAACAAAAAAAAATTCAAAACTGACCCAAGCGTAAAACAGAAAAGGTCCTATATATATATATATATATATATATATATATATATATATATATATATATATATATATATATATATATATATATATATATATATATATATATATATATATATATATATATATATAATTCCTTAATAAAAGGTGCTTGATCATTAAGTATATAATTTTTATTTTATTAAGTATTAACTTTTTATAAATAACAACTGTGTAACATTGAAATTTATTGTTAGTATCATAAAATAATAATATATGAAGCCCCCCTCCCCCCAAAAAAAACATTTATCTGCACCATAAAAAATTATATTATATATATATATATATATATATATATATATATATATATATATATATATATATATATATATATATATATATATATATATATATATATATATTAAGATCTATATATCTATACATATTTACATTTATATATATATATTTATATATATATATATATATATATATATATATATATATATATATATATATCCAGAGAGCTGGGCGCGCCATAATTTTTGAGTGCGCCCTGAGCCTTCTTTCCCTATGCCGCCAGCCTAGTGCGCTTTGCGCTATTCTTCTGTTTTTGTCATCAATGCGCCACAAGCGCCTATGCGCCTGCGACTTTTCGCCGGCCGGTGGATGTTCGCTAAATTTATTTGCAAAGTAAACTTTAGTGCGATAATAAAAGCATGCTTTTATAAGGAAGAAAAACACATTTATTAATTTTTGTAATTAAAACACCGTAAACTAATATCTACACGTCCTCTTCCTCCTCCATGTCCTTGTGGTCCATGTTTTCCCCCAGGAGGTTCAGCACGAGCGCTGCAGAAGTTGAAAATTTTCAGAGCCATAGTTGCCGCCAATTTGTTGTAGTTCAAGAACTACTGAATAGTTATATATATATATATATATATATATATATATATATATATATATATATATATATATATATGCTATATATATATATATATATATATATATATATATATATATATATATATACGGTATATATATATATATAAGTTTTACACTGGTTTTTAGAATGATACAAGTTTGCCACGCTTCTAAGTTCTAACTTTTAAGGGTAAAAAAATGCTTTGTTCCTGTTCATAGGCGCGGCTATAGGCGCAGAGAATTGGCTGTGCGCCTTTGCTTAGTCCGCCTTTTTAAAAATTGTTGCGCCTATGCGCCTACGAATTGATAGTGCGCCATAGGCGTAGGCGCATAGGCTGCAGCTCGATGGCGCAACATAGCTCTGATTATATATATATATATATATATATATATATATATATATATATATATATATATATATATATATATATATATATATAACATATATATATACTATATATGCTCTATATATATATGCTTTTTGAAACATTATGTAGTGCTGTAGTTTGGCTCAGTTTTAATTTCGTTAAGCTTAAAATTTGACTGTTTTGGGAGAATGTGGAGTATATGCAATAGAACATCTTTTACTCTCTCTTTCTCTCTCTCTCTCTCTCTCTACTCTCTCTCTCTCTCTCTCTCTCTCTCTCTCTCTCTCTCTCTCTCTCTCTCTCTCTACAACCCAGCTACCGGGAAAAGGAATACATTGCTGGAATCCTGGCAAAATTTTACCAGGAAACTTTATTAAAAAAAAAAAAAAAAAAAAAATCTCAAAAACTACAAAAGCTAGGAAATGAAATACATTTTGGAATCCTTGTAAAATTTTGGTTAGGAAAATGTAAATAAAAAAACAACAAAAATTAAACATAAAAATTAGTTTTTTTTTTTTTTGGAAGTGCTGGGACATAGTATATATATATTATTTGTAAAGATATTACGCAATTTAGGGGGCTCGAGCCGACTGGGAACACAGGGGGGGACGTTCCATAGGGGAGGGGCGGAGGAACCCCGCGACACCCAAATACTAAAGAGCCGGGGATTCCGGAGACCCTCCCCGGAGAAGAATTAGTCCTACCCGTAGTTCCCCGGAAGGCCGAGACCCCGACTCCTGCCATCAGTGCGGTGCGATATACCCTTGGGGTATTCTTTAGTTAAAAACAAAGTTTAATAGAAAGTCTATTTATTTTAACGAGTAACCAATAAAAGGTCTCTAAATAGGCTCTCTAATCATATTACTATAATTATTAACAATAATTTTTTTTTTTACATTTTCCTATCAAAATTTTACCAGGATTCCAAAAATGTATTCCTTTTGCTGTAGCTATTGTAGTTTTTGAGATATAATTTTTTTATTTATTTATTTTTTTTACATTTTCCGCACTAAAATTGGACCAGCATTCCAGCAATGTATTCCTTTTCCCGGTAGCTGTTGTAGTTTTTGAGATATGGATTGTGGCTCTTCTAGAGGCTGACCTATATATATATATATATATATATATATATATATATATATATATAAATATATATAAATATATATATATATATATATATATATATATATATATATATATATATATATATATATATATATATATATATATATATATATATATATATATATATATATATATATATAAATCCGTGTATTAATAGTCAATATTTAGGCCTAGAAGGGGTATTGGTACTACTGTATAATTTAAAACACCTTTAATATACATAAAAAGAGGTAATTTAAAAAAAAAAAAAAAAAAGATATCACTGCTTTGAAACTCGGTAATTATTTAAGTTTATTGAAGTGTTGTAGGGAGGACTATATATATATATATATATATATATATATATATATATATATATATATATATATATATATATATATATATATATATATATATATATATATATAATATATATATATACATATTTCCCTATATATATATATATATATTATATATATATATAATATATATATATATATCACTGTTTTAGATTCAATATCTGAATGAAGCAGTGATAATAAGCAGGCAACCCAACCTGTGACACCCACTCCCCCTATTTTTGGGGGGGTTAGTACCAGTATATTTGCTGGGGGGACTGTGAATGGGTAGAAAATAACTTCATGAAAAGATTTCGTATTATGTCCATTATGAGCAAGATGTAAATGAAATAAGCCAAGAATTTGGATGGACTTCTTGATTTTAAAAGTTTCATAAAGGAAGCTTACTCAGTCAGAATATCCAGTCATAAAGAGGTTTGTTTTATAAGTTTTACATTTTAACATTTTGAAAATTAATATATATAATATATATATATATATAATATATATATATATATATATTATGTATATATATATATAATATAATATATATATATATATAAGTATATATATATATATATATATATTATATGCATATATATATATATATATATAACTTAATTTCCATACGATACTTTCAATACTTTTTATAAATAGCCAATTTTCTTTCTTTTTTTTTTTTTACAGATAACCAATTAACTTTCTTCATCTTCCCTTTTCCCAAGACTAGGGGTAAGATGCGTCGATATGCATTGGAAAAGATAAAGTAGAAGAACAATGACACAAGCGAAAAGAAGGCGCCTTACGCCCCTCTATACTATTAGTGAGAATCGTCGCAGTCAGAAAATCCACCCTAGAGCTTTCACGGGACAGGGACGGACCCTCACTATAGCATATTGTCAATATAGTATCATATATACTATTATATATATATATATATATATATATATATATATATATATTATATATATATGATATAAATATTTAAATATATATATATATTTTATTTTTATATATATATATATATAATAATATATATTATATATATTATATTATTATTATATCCAATAGGATCCTTTTAGAAATAGAAGAATTTCCAATTGGATATTTAAAGGGTCAATAGGTTCCTTTTGGAAAATTCTTGGGTTCATATGAACTTTAAGGGAAATTTCCTTTAGGTATTTTCCTTTCAGAATTTAATGTATATTTCAGATTGGGTTCAGCTGGAAATTGATAGGGTTTTAGTGGTTCCAAGTGAAATTCCAGATTGGTATTGTTGGGAAATTCCTTTTGGAAATTCCGAATTACCACATATAACTTTCCACATTTTTCCATATGGAAAAAGATCTGGATTTCATGGGAATTGATAGGGTTATAGTGGTTTTAACAAGAAATTCCCAACCGGAAATGTTGGAAAATTCCTTTTGGAAATCCAAAATTCCGTACCTTAAAAAACTTCAAATCCCAAATGGAAAAGGATATGGATCCAATGAGAAATTTCCAACTTGCCGTATTGGGACCAGTTGGAACTTGATGTGGATCCCGATCAAATTTTTTGCTGGGTTGGACAGGATTGTACTTCAGAGGACATCTTTCTAATATCTTTTCTGTCATTTTGATTTGCACAGTCTGGCATTCAAGTTTGTCATGTAAATCTAATGCAAAAAGCTTAGTTGTTGGTTGTAGCAGGCATTTTACTGGACTTAAGAAATCTTTCCATAATATTAAGTACGAGGCATTGTAAATCTGTGAACAGAAATGAACCAAGGTTCAGTTTGACATCCAACCACTGGTTGTTAAAGTTAAGTTTTTTTTTTGCTTGAAGTCATTTTATAAATAAATAATAAATACCTTCAACTGCACAAAAATCAAAAATCACTTTGTCAAACCTCAAAAAAAAAACACCTCAAAAAGTATAATTCCTAAAAAGAAAAAAGATATAACAGAAGAAAGAAAAATGAATATAACATCTAAAACAACATCATATACCATCATCCTTCAATCGGAAGGATGAACTTGGAACAACTCTACGAACAGAATAGGAAGAATAGTAGGGTAATAGTGAACTAAAATAGAAAGAAACAGGATAGAAGTAGATTTTATGGAATCGGTCATTCTTGCCAATCCTTTTCTTCACTTATCAAAAGTTCACAAAATGGAAATTAATACAGTAAGCGAAAAAAAAATATATCAAAAATATGTAACTTGGTCCATGGATCATTCTCATATGTTTGAATTTAAATTCCCTGACTTTTTGGAATTTTCCCTGACTTTCAGCATATTTAAAACGTTTCCCTGACCAATTTTTTTTCCCCTGACTTTCCCTGACTTTCCAGAAAGTGTGAACCCTGATATATTGCCATATAGCTATTGCTAAATGTACAATTTTTTTATAAGCATTATTAGTCAGTTATCATATATTTCTTTTTACCATATTTTCCAAAAATTCAGTAAGGTTACAATAAGTTTCGATAAGTAGACAGATTTACTGTATAATTAACAAAACTTATCATAGCCTAAACTTAATTCATTTTTTAAAAATATTTAATATACATGTAGCCAAAGTCAAAAATTTTTTAACATTTTCGAACACAATATGGGTAACAAAGATATCCGATAAATTAAGATTACCTAAAAAAATAATCAATATCTGATATGATTACTCTTTGCTGAACTAGTACCAGAAAAGGTTTCAAAATTAATTAAGTCTTAAGATTTTTTTTAAAAATTATCTTTGAACTCAGATAGTAGTAGTAAATAGTGATGTTAATTTTAATCCTTAATATATATATATATGTCATATATATATTATATATATATATATATATATATATATATATATATATTATATATATAATATATATATATATATAATATATATATATATAATATATATATATATATATATTTATATATATATATACTATATATATAATATAGTGGGCTCGTGTCAAATTTCTGAGTAGGCAATTAATATATATATATAATATATATATAATATATATATATATATATTATATACTATATATATATACTATATATAAATTTTTATTTTTTTATATATATATATATATATATATATATATATATATATATCTTTGATCTGCAATTCATATCTTTGTTTTACATTTTACTAATGTAATTTAAATTGGGATTCTTAAAAAAAAATGACTGCTACTAGAGTCCGACAGGCAATTACAGAGGGTTGCCTAGATTCAAGAAACGGATTATTATTTTTTCTGAACTCAGAGATGTAATCAGTTTTGTCACTGATCGCTAATATTTTAAAAGGGAATCGGGGTGAAATTTAACGTCGAGGCTTTATCATCGAGCCTTCCGAATTTTGAGGATTATATATATATATATATATATATATAATATATATTATATATATAATTATAATATATATATATATTATATATATATATATATATATATATATATATATATATATATATATATATAGTATATATATATATATATAATATTAGTTGCTAACTTTTTAATATTTTTTGGGTTCACTTAGGCAAGTAGTCGTTGCCTACTCTATATATATATATATATATATATATAATATATTAGACTTAGGTTTATGGCAACATCTATTCATCCATTTTAGACCTAGGTTTACAGAAACTTCAATGCATGTTGAGGAACTCTAACGAGCTTGAAAAAATTGCATATCCTTGATCTGCCCTAATTTTGTAAATTAAAATGTTTTTTTAATCATGGGTAATAGTAGTGCAGCAGGGTGTCACCACCTATTTTTTATACAATCAACAGGGATATGGCTACTCTAAAAAAAATAATTGAAAATACGCTAATAAAACTAAAATCATCACGGTCTTTAGGAAAAAAGTTACATCCTCTCAAAATTAAAAATCCCATAGACATTTCATTTTTGATGTCATCAAGTTAGGTTTTGTTTTAGGCCCTCCTAGTTCAGGTTATGATGTTTTGTTAGGTATATCACAGAAGAAAATCTATGTAGAATTAACAAATCTTATCATAACCTGAACTAGGATGGCCCTAAAATAAGCACGAGGGCTATTAATTTTTTTTATAAGAAAGCCTATGGGAAAATTTTAAACTTTGAGAGGCTCTAACTTTTTTTCCTAAAGAAAATCATTTTTTGTTTTTTTTTACAGCACTTCATTATTATTTTTTTAGAGTATATCTGTGATTTTTTTTTTTTTTAATAAATAGAAAAATGCTATGAGTTTACCACTTGAAAGGCTGTAACCTTATTTTCTTAAGGATCGCGCACGAATTTAAGTTTCATTAATCTTCATTATTATTTGTTTAGATTTTTGTTTAAAATCGGGGTGGACACCGCTCTGCACTCCTATTACCTAATCATGTTTTTGGACATTACTTTTTTGGTGTTTTAAGGCCACGTTTTTACTATTTCTAAGGCTATGAATTATATTTTATTACTAGCTTCATTATGATTTCTGCAATGCCTATAGGGTCTATAAGCCATTGGTACTGGGAACAACAAAAAAAAATCATCTAATAAAAATAGGCAAATTATAAAATGTTAAACCTAAATTCACCACAAATTCACTCATCAAGCGAACGATTCTTTAAAGTTATTTGGGCCTAGAGCTATGGAGCATATCACAGCCACGGTACGTGGTAAAAATTACAGAATAGCTTGTTATTTAATAAAGCTGTGACCGTTTGTTTGGTTTTTAATTTTTTTTTTAATTACCTGACTTGCAAATTTAGTACTGAACAATTTAGTTCTTTAATTAACTAATTTAATTAAACTTATCTCTGATCGCGAAATTTGTAACACCGGAAAAAAAGGGTAAGAAATGTATGTTAGGAATTATCTGATTGGTTAAATTGATGTTATGCCAAATGTCGCTTTGTGGCGAATTCTTAATTTTTATTGCCAGCCATTTTAATTTCAAATTAATTTGATATTTACGACTTTTTCAATTGATGACGCAAAAAATAAAAATTTCTCAAATGTCACGTAATATTAATTTAAAGGTAATTATTGTGTACAAAATATTTTTTAAACAAAAAATTCAACTTAAAATTTCAAAAACAATAATTTATATGACAATATAGTATTATTTTAAGCCTATTTAAGCCACCGTAAACCGGTATGCCAAATCAATGTTATAAATTGGAAACATTTTTTTATCAAACATATTTACGAGGCATCATTTTCGACGGCATACTCTATTTTTATTTTTCAGATAAATTATTGTTTTTGAAATTTTAAGTTGAATTTTTTGTTAAAAAAATATTTTGTACACAATAATTACCTTTAAATTAAGTATTACGTGACATTTAAGAAATTTTTATTTTTTTGCGTCATCAATTGAAAAAAGCGTAAATATCAAATTCATTTAAAATTAAAATAGCAGCCGATAAAAATTAAGAATTCGTCAGAAAGCAACATTTGGCATAACATCAATTTAACCAATCAGATAATTCCTAACATACTTTTCTTAGCCATTTTTTTTCCGGTGTTACAAATTTCGCGATCAGAGATTAGTTTAATTAAATTAGTTAATTAAAGAACTAAATTGTTCAGTACTAAATTTGCAAGTCAGGTAATTAAAAAAAAATTAAAAACCAAACAAACGGTCACAGCTTTATTAACAAGCTATTCTGTAATTTTTACCACGTACCGTGGCTGTGATATGCTCCATAGCTCTAGGCCCAAATAACTTTAAAGAATCGTTCGCTTGATGAGTGAATTTGTGGTGAATTTAGGTTTAACATTTTATAATTTGCCTATTTTTATTAGATGATTTTTTTTTGTTGTTCCCAGTACCAATGGTTTATAGACCCTATAGGCATTGCAGAAATCATAATGAAGCTAGTAATAAAATATAATTCATAGCCTTAGAAATAGTAAAAACGTGGCCTTAAAACACCAAAAAAGTAATGTCCAAAAACGATGATTAGGTAATAGGAGTGCAGAGCGGTGTCCACCCCGATTTTAAACAAAAATCTAAACAAATAATAATGAAGAATAATGAAAACGGAAATCGTCGCTCTCCTAAGAAAAAAGGTTACAGCCTTTCAAAGTTGTTAAAACTCATAGCATTTTCTTATATATTAAAAAAAAAAAATCACAGGATATACTCTAAAAAAATAATAATGAAGTGTAAAAAAAAACAAAAATGATTTGTCTTTAGGAAAAAAAGTTAGAGCCTCTCAAAGTTTAAAATTTTCCCATAGGCTTTCTTATAAAAAAAAAATTAATAGCCCTCGTGCTTATTTTAGGGCCACCCTAGTTCAGGTTATGATAAGATTTGTTAATTCTACATAGATTTTCTCTGTGTATACCTAACAAACATCAATAACCTGACAGAGACCATATTTCCCACTCCACTCTCGCATGGATCAAAAATGAAATGTCTATGGGAGTTTTAACAATTAAGAGAGGATGTAACTTTTTTTCCTAAAGACCGTGATGATTTTAGTTTTCATTAGGCTATTCTTCATTATTTTTTTTTAGAGTAGCCATATCCTGTGATTTTTATAAAAATAGGTGGTGACACCCTGCTGCACTACTATTACCCATGATTAAAAAAACATTTTAATTTACAAAATTAGGGCAGATCAAGGATATGCAATTTTTTCAAGCTCGTTAGAGTTCCTCAACATGCATTGAAGTGGCCGTAAACCTAGGTCTAAAATGGATGAATAGATATTGCCATAAACCTAAGTAATATATATATATATATATATATCAGTGGCGGCCTTTGGGGTAGGCAGAGTAGGCAACGTCTACTTGCCTTAGTGAACCCAAAAAATATTAAAAAAGTCAGACATATATATATATATATATATATATATATATATATATATATTATACTATATATATATATATATATATATATATATATAAGTATATATATATATTTATATACTATATATATATTATATATATATATATATATATATATATATATATATAGTTATATAATCTCATTCGAAGGCTCGATGATAAGCCGCCGACGTAAATTTCAACCCGATTTTTTAAATATTAGCGATCAGTGACAACTATTACTCTCTGAGTCAAATAATTCCGTTTTCTTTAAGTCTAGGCAACCTCTGTAATTGCCTGTCGACTTTGAAACCTTCATTTTTCATAGAAAAAGTTAGAACTTTACTAAAGCAGATATAATAACCTAAAAGAATTTGCATATATATATATATATATATATATATATATATCTATATATATAATATATACTATATTAATATTTACTACTATTATATAATATATTATATTATATTATATATATATATATATTAGTCATATATATATATTATTGTTTGCCTACTCAAGAATTTTGACAACGAGCCGCCACTGATATATATATTATATAATATATATATATATATTATATATATACTATATTATATATAGATATATTATATATATATATATAATATATAATATATATTATATATAATATTATATATTATAATAAATATCTATATATATATATATATATTATTATATATATAACCAGGATAATTTTCTTCATAATATTTACTATCGTAGCTATCTTGAGTTCTAAAGATAATTTTTAAAAAATCTTAATACGACTTATTATTTTGATAATGCCTTATTCTGGTACTAGTTTCAGAGTAATCATAATGCAGATATTGATTATTTTTTCAGGTAATCTTAATTTATCGGATATCTTTGTTACCCATATTGTCTAAATGTTTAAAAATTTTTGAACTTTGC
The DNA here is from genome assembly GCA_015478945.1 of Trachelipus rathkii. NCBI lineage: Eukaryota > Metazoa > Arthropoda > Malacostraca > Isopoda > Trachelipodidae > Trachelipus > Trachelipus rathkii. The sequence goes on from JABUQX010105376.1 coordinate 16,711, forward strand.
TACACTGTTATATTAAATATTTTTAAAAAATGAATTAGTTCCGGTTATGATGTTTTGTTAATTATACCAGTAAATCTGTCTATCTTTAATCGAAACTTAATTTGTAACCTTACTGACAATTTTTGGAAAATATGGTAAAAAGAATATATGACTGAATGACTATAATGGCTTATAAAAAATTGTACATTTAGCAATGCTTATGGCAGATATATCAGGGTTCCACACTTTCTGGAAGTTCAGGGAATAGTCAGGGGAAAAAAAATTGGTCAGGAAAGTCAGGGAAAAAAATGCTGAAAGTCAGGGAAATTCCAAAAAGTCAGGGAAATTTTTAAAATTTCCAAACATATGAATGAATGATCAATGGACCAAGTTACAATATTTGATATATTTTTTTTTCCTTACTGTATAATTGTGAATGAGAGATGTATTTGATATGTGAATGAAAAGGAGGGCCAGGAATGACATTCCATAAATCTACTTCTATCCTGTTTCTTTCTATTTTTATTCACTATTACCTACTATTTTTCCTATTCTGTCTGTAGAAGTTGTTCCAAGTTATCCTTCCGATTTGAAGGGTGTTATTGGTAATATTATTATGGATTGTTTAGATTGTATGTTATCATTAATGATACTTATCATGTTTTAATATCTTTTTCTTTAAGGGAATATTAATTACGTGTTTTGAGGTGTTTCTCGTTATTTGAGGTAGAGTCGGATTTTTGATTATCTTTAATGATGACACAGTTGAAAGGTGTATTTATATACTTTATCCTTTATAAAGCGACTTAGCAAAAAAAAACTTAACTTTAACAACCAAGTGGTTATGTAGAACACACTCGTATCAATCTTCTGTTCACAGATTATACAATGCCTCGTATTATATTATGGAAAGTATTCTGCAGTCTCATAAAATGGACCTGACATACAGACTCACACTAAGCTTTTTGCATTTAGAATTTAGCATGGAGGAAACATACTGAATTGCCATGACTGTGCAAATCAAAAGTGGAAGATAAGATATTAGAAAGATGTCTGCTGAGTACCAATCGCTGTCCAACCCAGCTAAACCATTTGATCGGGAATCACACATCAAGTTCCAACTGGTCCCAATACGGCAAGTTGGAAATTTCTCATTGGATCCATATCCTTTTCCATTTGGGATTTGAAAGTTTTTAAGGTAACGCGAATTTTGGAATCTCTCAAAGAGGGAATTTTCTACTTTACGGTTGGATATTCTGTTAGAAACACTATAATCCCTATCCATATTTCCCATGAAATCTCAGAATCTTTCTTCCATATGCAGAAATGTGATAGAAGTTAAATATGATGGATAACTATCGGATATTCCATAAGGAATATGCCAGACAAATACCTATACCAGTAATTTCAACTTGGCAACCACTAACCTACTCTAATTTCCAGCTGAGACCAAATCTGAGAATATACATGTAAAGTTCTAAATTAGCGAACATCACTACATAGGAAATTTCCTCTTAAGAGCTCATGATGAATCTCAAAGTTATTTTCCAGAGTACCTCTATTGAAAACCGGCCTTATATATAATCCTATTGATTTCATTTCTTAATTAGGATTCATTGATATAGTATCTTATTCTTAATATAACAAGTATTAATATTTTTATTTATAACTATTATAAATTTATTTACTGCATTGAATTACTTCGGGAATAGAGTCAGTATCATATATATAATAATATTCTTATAGTATATATATATATATATATATATTATACTATTATATATATATATACTATATTATATATAATATATACTATATATAGTATATATATAATATATATATATATATATATATATGCTTACAGTGAGGGTCCGTCGCGTCCCGTGTAAAGCTCTAGGTGGATTTTCTGACTGCGATCAGTTCTCAACTAATAGGTATAGAGGGGACGGGGTAAGGCTGGCCTTCTTTTCGACTTGTGTCATTCATGTTCTTCTACTTTTCTTTTCCAATGCATATTCCGCACCTTAAACCTAGTCTTGGTAGGAAAAGTGGAAGATGGAAGATAAGTTATTGGTTATGCTGTAAAAAATAAAAAAAAAGAAAGAATGCGTTAGATAAAAAAAATTGAAAATGAAATATTTTTATTTGAAATTAAGTATATATATATATATTAAATATAAATATTATATATTAGATATATTATATAATATATATATTATATATATTATATATATATACTAATTAATATTAATTATATATACATATATCAATATATTATATATATATATAACATAACTATATATACTATATTTATATATATTTTCAAAATGTTCAATTTCTATGTCATTTTGTAAAACAAACCTCTTTATGACTGGATATTCTGACTGAGTAAGCTTCCTTTATGAAACTTTTAAAATCAAGAAGTCCATCCAAATTCTTGGCTTATTTCATTTACATCTTGCTCATCATGGACATAATACCAAATCTTTTCATGAAGTTATTTTCTACCCAAGCACAGTCCCCCCAGAATACTGGTACTAACCCCCCCAAAAATAGGGGGAGTGGGTGTCACAGGTTGGGTTGCCTGCTTATTATCACTTGCTCATCTCAGATATTGAATCTAAAAACAGTGATTATATATTCTTTTAATATATACTATAATATATTATATATATATTATATATATAGTTGATAGTATAATATATATATATATCTATATAAATATATAGTATATAAAAACAAATATATACTATAGAATATTTATATTAATATATATATATATATATATATCTATTTATAATTTAGGGTTGTGAAAAAATGGTTTTTTAATTTTTTTTTTTTTTTTTAACCAAATGTCTTTTTTTTGGTTTTTTTTTTTTTTTAAATTAACCTTTTCTTTTATGTATATTAAAGGTGTTTTAAATTATTATCAGTAGTATCTAATACCCTTCTTAGGTTCCTAAATATTGACTTTAATTACGGATTTTATATATATTTATAATTACTAATATACTATATTATATATAAATATATTTAATATAATAATATATATATTAGTATAATATAATATATATATATATTATTATAATACTATATATATATATATACTATATATATATGATTATATAATATATTATACTATATATATATATATATATATATATATACCCCTATATATATACCGGGCTATAATAAATATAATATTAGGTACAATGATATAGGAGTCCGGTTCTCGGCCTTTCCCGGGGACGCAGGAGACTTCCCGGGCGGGGTTCTCCGACCCCGCCTTGTTTGGGTCGCGCGGGTCCGTCGCCCTCCCTACGGGGTATGGAACGTCCCCCCCTCCGCATATAAATTTCATTTTTTAATTTATTCTTTTTTATTTTACAAATTTGTAATAAGCTGTATACGCTGATCAGTTCAGTTGGTTTTTTTCTGCTAAGTGTCTGTCTTTTGAGATAT
>JABUQX010105377.1:0-7500 GCA_015478945.1 Trachelipus rathkii
AGAAAATATTTACGATCCTCGTAGCCATGGTCGGAAGTCGGGAGTCGGAGTCGGAAAAGAGTGAATTAAATTATTATATTATTATTATTATTATTATTTATATCATTATTATATTATTATATTATATTATTAATTATATTATTATATTATTATTATTATTATTATTAATTAAATTATTATTATTATTCTTATAGTAGTTTTTTGATTTTATTTCCAAAATTTCTAAAATATTTTTATTTTTTTTGTTACATAATTTAATTTCCAGTAAACCTAATCTTTGAAAATAATATACAGGAGAAGAAGAAGATATATCTTACAATAGATTTCCCCCGACGCGTTTTTTCGTCTCTGTATTGAGACATCTTCAGAGGATTATTTCTTGTAAGCGAATGAGTCCATAGTATAAAAAAAAACAACCGTGATGAGTCTTTAAATTGATATATAATAAGTAAATCAAATAATATTGAGTCTGACTGATAAATACATAAAATTTTATGTTAATGTCTTGTCTGCGTGTTTTGATGTAGAAGGCCTCCGCAATTTAAGTTTCTGGACTTCACACGATCCGTATAATATTGTATAATATTTGAAATGTTCAAAGATTTTGCTGGGACTGTAGAGATGTTGATATGCCCTGTCCGACAATCTATTCTTCGTGTAACCAATATATGTCGACGTACAGTCTAACTCAGGGCAGTTAAATTGGTACACAACGTGATGGTTGTCGAGCAAAGCATCTCTTGTGCTAAAGGAAGATGACAGTTGTTTGGACTTATGTATAGTCTGACTTTATTTTTGAGGTGTCTTAGTTTTGAGTGAGAATCAAATATTACAGAAGGCACTTCTCTTCCTTATTGACAAATAGCATTGGAAGTTTTGAAGAAAAAATTTATCGAATTTTTCTGATTATTTTTACTTTCTTTATTATATAATTTTGTAAGGGTTTTATTAATTAAATTTTCAACTGAATATTGTGGACGATCACAGTTAATTAAATTTTACTTAATGCGGCAAATTTCTTCATCAAAAGTTTTCCAAGTTGAACAAAGGTTGTATGCTCTGTAAACTAAAATTTTACGACAGATTCTTTGTAAAATAGTCGGTGAATAGGATCCATAGGTTCGATATACAAGACGCATTATCAGTGGGTTTGAACATGTATAGCCTGAGATAATGAGCCGTCAGAATTAACATTGATTTTGATGTCTAAAAAACAGATAGCACTATTAACCTAAGTCTCGTATTAGGGATGGCCAAAAAATATCGATATATCGATATTTTTGGCCGATATTTTCTTAGGCGATATATCGATATTTTTTCTTAATATCAAAAGCCGATATTCTTTTCAAAAAAAAGTTTTTTAAAGGACGGAAAAAAATAGAATCTTATCCCCCTCTCCCGACATCCTGAAGTGATGAAACTTTTCCCCCCCATATTTCGTTCTTCGTTCGTCCCCCAATGTCGTGTATAAAATAAACCGAAAAATTGGGGTTTTAGATTTTTGGGAACCAAAAATAGCACATGGCACATATCACAAAGTCAAATTGTTTCTGAGTATTCACACGAAATATTTTATAATTTATTTATTTATTTATTCTGAGACTGTTAAAGACTTTGCAGTCCACTCGAGACTAGCCTGATCCTGATTTACGTGTAGCTCTGTGGAGTGTGGACGAAGATAATCACTGCAGAAATCTAATACCGCAACAGGACTCCTGTGAGTTGGTTTACAGTTAACATACCGAGTACCGACTAGTCTAATCATCTACTGGCGATTACGATTGTTTCGCTTAAATATGTAATTAACTAAATTAACGATTTTATTATAGCTATTACTAAAAATTAGTATTTGGGGGTACATCACTACAGCTTTTCTTATGATAAGTCGTCTGGCCATCCAGTCGAACTTCTTAAATATTTCATTTTATTACTAAAATTTAATAGATTTTCTTAAGATCTAGACTTCCAGAGTCGTCCAAGTATCAGTTGTCTACCATCCAAATTTAAATTAATTTCGTTGTTAGAATCAATATTTATTTTGTACTTAAATAAGAAATCATTTTGAAGAAATTTAGAATGTGGGCTGGGTTAGTGTTAAGGGGGATGGAAACAAAGATATCATCAACATACCGGAGCCAGGTAGTGTTAGAGAGAAAGGGGTTATTAAGGATAAAGAAATGCTCAATAAGTTCCATAAAAAGGTTACTAAGAATTGGAGAGAGAGGGGATCCCATATCTAGACCGTAGGTTTGTTTAAAGAATATGAATTATTCAAAAATGGTGAAGAATTGGTTCAAGGGTAAGGAGTATGAGTTTTTTGAGTAAAGGGAAAGGGTAGTCTAAGTTGTAAGAGTTTTCAGAGAAGTTATCAAAGCAGCTAAAAACCTTTACTTGGCCAAATATCCCCCTCTCATCTTAAAAACACAGAAGACTTCATGTCTCTAAAACTGCTCATATTCTCCTCAACGAAACCATATAGTGTTGCTTTAAGGATGATTTTATCCTTATTTACTTCTGTCCCCGTCCCACAAGGATTTCCCTATTAGAAAGAATACAAACATAAACTCTTACAACTTAGACTACCTTTCCCTTTACTCAAAAAACTCATACTCCTTACCCTTGAACACAATTTCTTCCATTTTAATAATTCATATTTTAAACAAAACTAGGGCTTAGTAGGCTCCCCTCTCTCTCCTAGTTTTAGTAACCTTTTTATGGAACTTATTGAGCATTTCTTTATCCTTAATCACCCTCCTCCTCTCTAACATACCCCTGGCTCCAGTATGTTGATGATATTTTTTTTCCATCCCCCTTAACACTAACCCAGCCACATTCTAAAATATATTAACTCCATTCACCCTAAAAAAAAAATTTCCCTTCGAGCCCTTTTCCATTAAATTCTTCATTCCTTTGACACCCTCCCTCTCCTGGGAAAAAGCCAAATTTTCTTATATCAAGTCTATCGGAAACCTACTTCAAGTTATCGGTTTCTGATTGGTTCTCAACAATCTTTGTCAAACATTCATGGGAATTCCTTTCTCACTTTCATCTTATCATTTGCTAAGATGTGAAACTGAGCTAGATGTCTTCAAAATGAGCTCAATTATCTTTTCTCCAACCTTTAGTAAACTATCCTACCCAAAACATATCTTATCTCCTCTCTCAAACAAGCCAAAAGAAATTTTACAATCCTCTAACATATCACAATTTAATTACTTACGCTATTCCTCATATACCTTAATCCTACGATCATTAAGTCCTTACTGAAAACCTTAGACTCACTACCTCTAATACCTCTCCTTAAGCATCTTTAAACCTCCTAGCAACCACCTCTAACATATTTCCAATGTGTCCTATAAAATCCATGTTTTAACTGACTCCATTATATCGGTGAAACCAACGATTTCAAAAGACGAAAAATACCACACAAACAAGACCTTATCCATGATGCCCAGAACTCAGCCTGACCTACACAGATCTTCACTCAACCACAGAATTAACATTGACAACATGATACCTATCACACAAGCCCCTGACCCCCTTCAACGGAAATTAATCGAATCATTGTGCATAAAAAACCTATCTAACTTAACAAACTACGGCTAATACACCCTAGATCACACGCTCAACAAATTACTGATCTCCCTCCACAAAACCTTTTTTCAAAAAAAATCCCTAAAATTCATTCTTAATTTTCTATTTTCATAAATGTTTTTCTTACATTTTATTAACTTTTATTTTTTAGATAATTTATTTAGTCTTCATGCCAACTCACGTTTGAAAAAGGGTCCAGTTGGACCGAAAGCTCACGTTTACTACTAATTTTTGAAGACTCTTGTATGAAAATAATTTCTTAAAAAATTTTCTGCATTTTTTAAATTTAATAAGGAATTCTTATAATACATATTATAAAATACATAAATATATACATATATATATATATATATATAATATATATATATATATATATATATATATATATATATATATATATATATATATATCTATACATATATAATATATATATACTGATCCAGAAAAATGTTTCTATACCTTATATATATATATATATATATATATATATATATATATATATATATATATATATATATTAGTAGCGCACTCGAAGCGACGGAAGCACCTCCCATTGGGCTTATGGTGTGTAGGGTTTTGCCCATGACATTCCGTGGCCAATGGTTCACCTTTCTCTTTTGTGTTCATAGAAACCTCCTCTTTCAAACATTACCTTATATCCCAATGTGTGTGAGGAGAAAGAATTGCCCACAGCATATGCTTTGCATGTCATAGAAGACGACTAAAGGGAAAGTGGTAGTTGGGTTAGCTCTCACTACCACTTACCTCTTGCTAGGTATGCTATTGCTGGCCTCGGACATAGTCATGATCGCCATAAGCGGCCATGAATCTTTCGGCGAAATTGTATGAATCGTTTGGGTACATGGAATGTCAGAGGAATAAATGTCGAGGAGAAGAGGAGAGAGATGATGGATGTATTTAGAAAGGATAAATTTGATTTGCTCGCTGTAACTGAAACAAAGATGAAAGGAAACTGTAAAGATGAGAGGTGTGGTGTGAAATATGTTTGCTGGAGTGGAGAGGAATGAGAGGGAGAGGAGTTGCGATTTTGATGAGTGACATGTGGGCACAGAGCTATGGTGGATTTTGTTTGTGTGAGTACTAGAATTCTAATAGTTAAATTAAAGTTTAAAAAGGTCAAGATATGCGTGTTTGTAACATATGGTCCATTTGAGGGTGATGTTGAGCCTGAGGAGAGTGCGACTTTTTGGGATAATCTGAATGACGTTTACGATTGGGAGAAGAGGAGCTTCAGATTGATTATGTTGGGCGATCTAAAAGGTTGGATAGCTGATCAGAAAATGAATGGGATAACAGGTAAATTTGGGATGACGGGAGAAAATGAGAATGGTAGGAGGGTGATTGATTTCTTTGAGGAAAGAGGAATGTATGTAATGCTTTCTTCAAATACTATAGTATTCGAAAGTATACTAGAGTTAACGTAAGTAAGAGATGGTATCAAAGTGAAAAGTATGATTAATTTTGTGTTAGTGAAGATGTTCAAGTATATGATGGATGGTAAATCAGTGAGAGGGTTGGGGATGGGATTATCGGATCATTGTGTTGTTTTATTTAGGATTAAGTTAGTGGGGGCTTGGATGGACAGGAAAGAGGTAAGGAAGTGGGAAGAATTAAGAATGAGAAGTTAAGTGAACAAGGTAATAAGGAAAGTATTTAAGAGCGCTTGCGAATAAATCAGTTGAATGTGAACAAGATGAAACTGAACAAATGTGGGCACAAATGAAGGAAGCCTTTGTTAGTAATGCAAGAGAAGTGTGGATGTGCTAAAGTAGGAAGTAAGAATCTCAACAGTGAATGGTGGTATGAAGAGGTGATGCAAACGGTTAAAGTAAAAAAGGAGGCATGGTTGAATGTGTTAAAAGCAAATGATGAGATCTCAAAAGAAAGTGGTTTGGAATTATATAAGGGGGGAAAAAGGGAAAACTAAAAGTTGCATACGTAGGAGAAAAACATGAGGTAAAAGAACAGTTTGGAAGAAGGATGAATGGGGACTTAAAAGGGAATAGGAAGTTTTTCTGAAACCAAGCTTGAAAGGTTAAGAATAAGAGTAAGTGGAATCTGCATAAAATAATAAATAGAGATGGTACTTTCGAAACTGATGAAATAGATACGAGAAGTGTTGAGGGAACACTTCGAAAATCTGCATAACATTGGCAATGATGAAGAGGCGATAGTGAATGTATGTGGGTTTGATGGTGCAAAAAGAAATAGGTATTTTGGGGAGGAGGTAATGGGTAGGGTGAGAAAGTTGAAGAATGGTAAATCTGCACACATAGATGGAATTACTGGTGAAATGATCAAGAATGGAGGCGAAATGGTGATTGAATGGATTTGGAAGGTGTAACAAAGCGTTTATGGAGAGTATAGTTCCGAGAGATTGTAGGAGAGCAGTAATACTACCCTTATTTAAGGGTAAGGGGAACTGAAGGAACTATAGGTAATTAATTTGAGTGTTGTAGGGAAGAAATGTGCTGGTATTTTGGTTGAATGACTGATTGGTGAAGAACAAGGTGCATTTAAAAGTGGTAGAGGATATGTGGGTCAAATTTTTACATTGAAACAAATGGTTGAGAAAAATGAAAGAATAAATTATATTAAGGTTTTATGAATTTGCAACAGATGTATGACAGGATTAATAGGGAAGCACTGTGGCAGATGTTAGTAATATATGGTGTTGGTGGTAAGCTTCTGAATGGAATCAAAAGTATGTATGACGATAGTGAAGCGCGTGTAAGAATAAATGAAGTCGAAAGTGATTGGTTTAATATTAATAGCAGAGTGAGAAAGGGATGGGTTATGTGTCCTTGGTTATTTAATTTGTATATATATATATGTGACAATGAAAGAATTAAAGGTGGGGTGCCAGGGTAAGGTGTTAGACTGATGAGAGAATGGAAGAGAGATGAGGGTGCCCTGTTTATTGCATACAAATGATTTGGTTTTGTGTGGTAAATCTGAAGAGAGTTTTAGAGGATTGGTAGAGGGGTTTTGCAGGGTGTGTAAAAGGAGAGGTGTATAAGTAAATGTAGATAAGAGTAAGGTTATGGAAGTGAGTGAGGAGAGTCTGCGGTGTGAAGTCATGTTAGATGGTGAGCAACTGGAAGAAGTATCGGAGTTTAAATATTTAGGATATATGTTGGATGAAAAGAGAACGGATGATACAGAATGCAGTAGGAAATTTGTGAATGGCAGGAAGGTGGCTGGTGCAATCAAATCGTTGGTGGATATGACGGGACTACGTCTTGAGTGCGCTAGGGTTTTACATGAGAGTATGTTGTTACCTGTGTTAATTTAGAGTAATGAATTATGGTTTGAAATAAGAGGTATAGATCGAAGGTACAAAGTGTTCAGATGGACAATCTTAGGGGCGGTATTAGGTGTGATAAGAATTGATAAAATTAACGCATTAGGGAGTTGTGTAGTGTTAAGAAGGGCGTAAATGAGAATAAACGAGAGTACATTGAGATAGTTTGGCCATATGGAAGGGATGAATAATAGTCGGTTGGTTAGGTAGATGTATAGTGGTGAGTGTGCTGGGAGACCGAAAAAAAGTGGATTAAGTCAGTTAAGGAATGCGAGTTTGGTAGAAGCGAGAAGAAAGGTGCATATCAGGAGTGAAAGGGGGGGGTTTTGTTGTGGGGCGTATGGTTCTGCGCTTTGCTCAGAGGATGAACCCTACATTGACGAGATACCACAGTGATGATCCGTCATTGTCTCGGGAAGCCTCTGGGTGAATTTTTCAAATTGCGACGATTTCTCACTGGGGGTATAAAGGAGACTGCAAAACGGGGGTGGGGCTTTCTTTTCAACTTGAGTCATGTTCTTCTACTACTTTTCTATTCCGGTGTATGCTACGCATTTCACCCTTCCCCCCATTTGGGAATA
>JABUQX010105377.1:10000-28278 GCA_015478945.1 Trachelipus rathkii
ATGTTCTGTCGCATCATTACTATAGTTGCTATAATATTCATAAAGATCTGCATGTAACTGCCTTTGTTTTTGAACTTGTTTTTGCTTTTGTTGAGCAAAACTCGTACAATCTGGACAATACCAATTACCTTCAGGAGCAGCCATAATTCCAACACATTCGAAGTGAAACCACTGAAATTTACAATTGGGGTTGTCGCACCCTATCATATCAGATACTTCGTCATAAGGGCACTGGCAAATGCAATATAAAACTTCTGGATCAGCCAATGAACCTTTAGAATTTTGAACTCCTTTTTTCACTTTAGGACATTTACCCATTCCTTCAAGTCGACTAGGAGGGGCTTTTCGTTTTGTTGGAGACGCTGGCGCAGGTGCTGGTGTATATATACTTCGAGAATGTTCCGGCACTGGACGAGACTGCGTGTGGCGTCCCCTGTGCACATTATCTAAGTGATATTGTAAAGCTTCAAGGGAGTGCCAAGGAGAGGCCCCTTGACAATAGGGACAATCATAACTTAATGTCTGACTCTTTGTAGCTTTGTGAACCATAAAAAAGTGAAGACTAAGAACAGTCCACGATTCAAATGCTTTATAACAAAAATTACACATATAAGAATCATTAAAACGAACATGGTCAAACATTGTATGACGATCACTCAAATGTACGACCAAGTCAACAATTTTATTAAGTCTTGTTCTACCTTCGCACAACCGGCATACAATCTCCCCTCCAATATTAAGAGCTCTTTGAGCTTTATGGGCATAATACAGATGAAAATAATAGGCTCCATCTTCACGAAAAACCAGTCCACACAAACACCGAAATTCTCCATCAGCCAGAAAAGTTCTTTGGTGCTTATCTAAATGATGATTGCTTACATCATCAGCAGAAGTAAATTTATGATTACAAAAGCTACATTCATTAAATCCTAAAGAAAGAACGACACCTGGATGAATTAGATACATATGCAACAGCTTCAATGCTGCAGAGTCAAATGCTGTTTCACAAGGGTTACACACTTTACCAACAGTATTTTCAACCTTGTACTTTACATTATCACGAAGAGGAGGCAAAATAACATCCTCTCTGTCTTGATAAATCCCTGATGCATTAGGTGTATTTTTATTACTTTTTAAATCTGAATTCTTTTGCAGTAAGCTACTCTCTTTCGATTGAGACTTTCGTGTAGGAAGAGTCTTTGCTTTTTTTGTTGCTGATGCAGATTCCTGTTGGTGATGCGATTGCTCTATGTCTGAAGATGATGTATTAAGATCGGATTCAGTTAGATGTATATTTTTCGTTCTCCCTTCAAAGGTTAAACGTTTGGGGATTTTAAGAGAATTTCTTTCTTTTTCAATAGATTCTGAATCACTAGAATCAGAACTATCATATTTTCCTTTTGAAGCATTAGATTTAGATTTACCTTGCAACCTTTTAGGCTTTGAACTTTTTAAGTTGCATGCCTCGGATTTATGATCAACAACGACATGCTTTTGAAGTAAGTTTTTTGATATAAAAGAAAGAGAACAATTTGGACAATGATGAGGTTGTTCACCTGAATGAACTCGAAGATGAACTTTTAATTGCTTAACATTACTAAATGTGTCCCCACAATGTTTACATCGCTGGGGTAAAGACTTTTTATGAATATGAAGAACATGTTGTGTTAGTGAACTTGAAGAGTTGAATTCCTTTCCACAATGTGCACACGTTTGAGGATTATGCTTCCATTCTTTATGTTTCAAAAGATGATTTTCAAGTGCAAATTTTTCTCCACACAATGAACATGAAAATTTTTTCTCTAATTTACACAAATTATAATGTAACTGCCGTGATTTTTCTTGTTTAAATTTCTTTGAACATTTAAAACAAGGATAATTGGTTGTTTTAGCATCAGGCCGAGCTTCCAAAACGATCATAATTGTATCATTTTCATCCTCTTTAGAGCACAAGATTATTGGTCTTGCTTCACTAGGTATGTGTGACATATGAAAAGAATGAACAAGTGTTGTATACAAATCTCCTTTGAATCCACAGCTACAATACACAAACCTACCTAAATGAATGGTTTTAATGTGAACATCTAAATGCATTAACTGAATACTGTTTCCACAGCCAACACACGTACCACTATATTTTTCTTCAAGATCTTTCAAAATATTTTCACCCATTATTTTTATGTCAATAAACGCATTATCACCTAACCCTTTTTGTTCCCCTTTCTTACTATGACTCTTTGATGCTAAAGGTGTTGAAGGTTTCCTTTTAAAATCAACTGGCTCTTCTGGCATCGTATCTGATAACGCCCTGCTCATTGACTGTAAGGTTTCTGCCATAACTGAATTTAAAGTATCAACCAGTTCCAATTCAAATTTAGGCGTTTTAGTTTCAGGTTTCTGAACAGCATCTTTAACTGTAATTTTAACAGAGTGCAAAGTCTGACTTGAACCTTTTGAAATCGATTTCTTAGTCTTTTTGGACTTTGCTGAGGATGGAATGCTAACAGGAATTTTCACTGTAATATTATCTGGATTTGAAGTCTGTGGCTCAGAGTATTTTGTGGTGATTTTGGGATACTGTTCAGGAATGTCAATTTCAAGACGTGGTTCATTTTCACTATCCTTATCATAAGAGGAATCGGAAAGTTCATTGGCTTCTAAATTTACAGCCTTTAGATCATCATGACTAGGAGAATCTGAATCCGATACACTTCCATCACTGTCTTCTGCTACAGTAACTGAAGGAACTAACAATTCCGGGGACATTGCATCCATTACATTCCTACTATCCAACTCACTTTCCCGGGTCAAATTTACAGAAACTTTTTCTCTGTGCAAAACCGATGTATCGTTTTTAATATCTCTCTCATTTTCAACATAGGATTTGCTGGGAGACATTGATACTGTACATAAGGAACTACACCATGGATCTACATCATTTGACTCTATTGTCTTCCCTGCAATTAAATGAGGCTGGTTTATTATTCCAAACTGCTCTTCAGTTTGATCACTAGATAAAAATTCCGAAAGAATAAGAGGTGGATCCCATTGTGCAACAGTTCCACTTTCCCCCATCCAAACTCTAACAACACCATTTAATAATTTTGTTTTAGATCTATCTTTGATTCTTGAATATTCTTCCATTTTAAGTTGTTGAAACAATGCATCCCAAGAAGGTATACCATGCATTGTAGCCCTGTGAGCAAATATTTGAGCTTTGGTAGGAGCTGTAAAAGGACAAAGCAAACATGCCAAATTATGATGTAACAAGTTGTGTGTAATAGATGCAAGAGGAGATCCAAGTGATATTGATCCACAATAAGGGCAAGCCCCACGGTTTGAAAGGGGGCTTAATTTATGTACTAATGTAAGATGTTGATACAACTCGGTAAACGAGGATGTTCTTTCAAGACATCTAAACACTGGGCACTGTGGCGTGGGATCACCTCCTCCACACTGTGATAACCAAAGTGTACACTCTGAACATAAAGCACCTTCATCTTTTGAGGAATAGGAAATAGTTTCTTCCCACTGATGCAAACATAAAAGGCATATCATGGGAACTTTCACAGACTCAATAGGTGACAGAATACCTTTACTAAGGTAATATTTATGCCCACTTAAACTTATCCACGTATTGTTCAAATGTTGGGATGAATACGTAGTTAAAGCAATACCTTGAGTCTTTTTTGAGTTGAAAATTAGTGTTGAAATTTGTTCAAGTGTAAATCCAGACCATTCTGGCAAGTGCTGACCCAATAAATGATTAAGCAAAGTTCTTGCTGTTGGGAGTCTTCGGTGCGAGCCTGGCTGATCACGACTGTATAGTGGCATTAAACAATTAGGGACAGGGCAAGGAAATGTATGATGATTAAGTGAATGCCAAGCCTTTCTCAAAATACTCAATCCTTCTATTTTAAAATTACAAAATTTACAAGAAATACTCTCAGTATCCTTACACTTTACAAGGTGAACCAAAATATTTGGAGCCCAGGCACCACACAAAATACACCATGCTCCATGAATTTCTGATTTATGATTTGAGATAAGATGATTAAACACTAAAGTGGATTTTCCAAGAGATAAAGACTTACAGTTAAACCAACATGAAGTTTCTCCTCTACAAACTCCTTCACATTTGCTACATAATCCGTATGAATTTTTCAGGTTTATATTACAATAAAAACTTAGAGAGGATGAACACAGAAGACAAGATGAATAAGAACTACTTTTATCAACCCCTAATGAAACAATTGTTGAAAGTGTTCTACGAGGGCTTGCTGGTAAACATAAAATAAGCCTTACTAAAAACCACCATCCTTGAATGAGTGGAAAACTCAGTAAATGAATATTTCGCAAGTGATTGGACAAAAGAGACGGAAAACAATGAGGGGAGCAAATTATGATAGGAAAAGTAGACCCGTTTCGACCGCCCGAATTATTTGTAAAACATAAATGGCAAGCAAAGGCCAATGTTCTACCTGTCCACCATAGGGACATATGCTGGTCAACAGCAATGGAAGATAAGCTTAAGAAAGAGGGAGGCCAAACTCCATGAATAAGTATTTCATGGATTCCTCTATAAGGCTGAGTTAGAGGCATTAAACAAATGCCACAACCACCTTCTTCCTCTGTCCAATGAGCTAGTTTCCCCATCTCAAGGTCTGACAATATATTATCATGAAGGAATGATATTAAGGAAGAATGGTCTTCTATTAAATGCTTGTGTAAATTTACAGCCCCCTTCACTTGTCCACACTGTCCCATATCAAAGGGACAGGTGTAAACTCTTCTGTGAGCAATTTTTACATGCTCTTTAAGAGCATAAGAGCTTTCAACAATAAGTTTACATTTTAAACAGGATATATGTTCTTCTCGAATGTCTTTGGAAAATCCTTCAAAATCAAATTTGATTTCAAGAGGATCTTCATTATTACAGAAGAACTCCTCAAATTCAGTCACAGTAGTAACTGCATCGCATAGATCTATCTCCATTTCATGCAACTTCCCCTCTTCATCACTGTATGGAAAGCAATCAGGTTTGCTGGTTTCATCTAAAATATTTTCTAAATCATCCAAATTTTCCCGAGGAGGTGTTGTTTCTTCCATTAGAGTTTCTTCTTCGATGACTTCTTTTTTACAAACAATTCTTAATTCTTTATTACCTAATAAATTTAAATGTGAAGATGATTTAGAAACTAATTTCTTACTAGAAGGAGGAGGAGAAAGGGGAGGAGGTGATCCAAAGCCTAAAAAATCCATTTCATAATCTCTAGATCTATTTGGGTTTTTTGGAGGTGTACCACCAATTTCGTTATTTAAAGATTCTTCCTCAATAATGGACATTGGTGTATCAGATAAAGATTCATCTCCTGACTCCTTTTCATTTTCATTTAATTTGACCATCCTTTCCATTCCTCTGGTGATTCTTCCTCCTCTTAATTTTCTTTCTTTACTTACTTTAGATTTCTTTGCACTGTTTTTGGAGTCTTTGGAGTCTTTTAGATCTTTAGGCTCTGCTTTACGGAAGAGAGTACTTTTTTTGTCTTTACTATTCATTGGTGAATTTCGACTTACAATCTTTTTAGCGGATGAAGGAGGGCTTTCCTGTTCACTGGCTTTAATAGGAGTTAGCAACTCTTTTATTGCTTCGACTTCTTTCTTATACTCTCCATTCAATTCTGATTCATTTAATGGCAAGGTGTCAACAAGCTCTGGTGATTCAAATATATGTTCAAAAGCCTTGTATGTACTTCTAGTTGGTCTTCTCCACACAGCATCAGACTCTTCTGGGGAACTAGAGTCTTGGCTATTTAATTTTGGAGTTTTTAAATTTTTATCAATACCATTTACTTTAGCCGAATTAGACGTTGATGGTGTATTTAAATCAGTAGATTTCAAATGAGAACTGTCACTTTTCTTTTTGAATGTTGAATTTTCTTTATCACTATCTGTAAATTCCTGTTTCAAAGTTTTAGAAACTGTTGACTTTGAATTAAATGACTTTAGGTTTTTTGTACCAATTGTATCTTCTGAAGTACTACTACTACAATGATTTTCTCTTAGTGACTTTACTATGATTTCCCAGTCATGCATAATATCAGGTAAAGGCTCTTGTTTATGTTTACTTTCATTATCTGAAGATAAAGTAGATTTCCTTCTTGATATGATATCCTCACTATTTAAATTATGATGTGTGTGCCTACTATTTGAATCTTCAGTATTTACATGAGTTTTACGCCTATTTGTACTATTGGGTATCTCATTTCCATAAATAGCTTTCCTTCTACTAGAACTTATGTCATCCCCTTTGCTACTATTATGGCGTACTTTCCTAATTTTCCCATGTGACTGGGGAGCAGACACTTCTTCTTTCACTGGAGTCGATGCGTTTTTTCTACCTGATTCTGATGCACTTCGTTTGCGCATTATTAAATCTTCCGACAATCCTGAAATAAAAAAAGAAATTATTTTTATGCAGCACATGGAAAAAGAAATTGGTATAATAATTAAAATTTAAGCAAGCAACTTGAATTTAAAATTAAAAGTCTTTGACAATACAATCAATGACTACAGGCTTAAATACCTTTGACAAACAAAATCCTAAACACTCCTATATTCAGAAGGGAATCAAAATTTAAACTTTTCCCCTTACCAAAGCCACTATAAACCAGGGCTGCATGGCTAGAGCCGCAAGGTTTTAGATGGAGCTATAGCCAAATGTATTATTTGGGTGGAGTTGGAGTCAGCCTTAAAAGAAATTTGGGTGGAGGTGGAGCTGGAGCTGGAGCCAAAAAATTTTTTTTTATTATAAAATAGGTGTTCAGAGTCAGAGCCAAAAATTTTTTTTGGGTGGAGTGGAAGTCTGCAAAAAAAGATTACTGGCCCTCCCCACTCTTCTCTTTTTCTTTGGTCATGTGGAAAGGATGGATGATAGTCGGCTGATTAAGCAAATGTATAGTGGTGAGTGTGCTGGAAATCGACTGGCTGGGAGACTGAAGAAAAAGTGGATTGAGTCAGTAAACTAGTAAAGGAATGCCTAATGGAGAGAAATGTAAGTTTGGTAGAGGCGAGAAGAAAGGTACATAACAGGAGTGAATGGGGTGGTTTTCTTATGGGGTATGGTTGTGGGCTTTGCCCAAGGAAAGAACCCCACATTGAAGAGATACCACAGTGAGGGTCCGTCGAAGTCCTGTGAAATTGTAGGGTGGATTTTTCTGACCGCAAAGAGTTCTCACTTAAGGATATAAAGGGAACAGTAAAGGAGGGCTTTTTCTTTGACTTGCATCATGTTCTTCTACTACTTTTCTGTTCCAGTGTATGTCATGCACCTCACCCCTAATCTAGGGATAGGAGGTAGATGAAGATGAGAAAAAATATATATATAAATATATATATATATATATATATATATATATATATATATATATATATATATATATATATATATATATATATTATATATATATAATATATTATATATATATATATATATATATATATATATATATATATATATATATATATCAATAGAAATCTACCATTTCCTCAAAAATACAATATCCATATAGCCATCATACAAGAAGTCTCCCTCTTCCAAAACACCCCATGTTCTACAGTTATGACGCCATCTACTCCCCCTCCCACCCCACTCAACGCTCACTCTTAACACTGATCCATAACAACATTACTTACCACAACACAACTTCGACACCTCCACTTTATTTATAACCAAACGCACTAATAAAATATCCCAATCCTGTTCTATCCTCCTGAACAAGACAACTATAACATCTTCTTCAACACAAAATTCTCCAAATCCTCCCCCCAAACAACCTCACACTCCCACTAACAATATTATCCACATACCCAAATCTCATCCTCGGAGGCGATTTTAATGCCCACCACACTGCCTGGTATAAAGACTACCCTTACGGCCCCCGAGGCAACCATATCCTTAACAAATTAGAATCCCTAAATATCCTTAATTCCAAAAACCTCAAACCTGAATCCTCCAAGTCAACCAATCCCCTACTTCCCCAGACGTTACATTCTGTTCCCCCTCCCTACACCACTTAGTAACATGGGACACTATTACTGACCTACAATCAGATCACCTTTCTATTCTTATTTCTCAAAAAAAAAATAAACCCCCCGCAACATGACTACTACATACACTAACTACAAAAAAGCAAACTGGCCTGCATATACTAACTATATTTAAACCTACATTAACCCAATACAATCACTACTATACAACATATCCAGTTTAAACTCCCGTTGTCAACCAAAAATAAACAATCATCAAATCTGCAAACTTTCATATACAAGGCCACAGAAAATCATACATCCCCAAACTCACCCCAATATCAGCCAACTCATTAAACAAAGAAACTCCCTCCAAACTCTCAAACCTTATACCCCACACATTTCTAAACCAAATAACAAACCTAAATCTCCAACATGTTACCTCATAACCACCAAACACTGCCAAATAAGCGACATGGAAAAAACATCTCGTTCGGCATAGACAATAGCAAAACCTGGCAGTCATCAAAAAATTAAACTCACGAAACAACCCCCCACAATCCCCATCTTTACCCAATCTTTACCCAATAACTCCTCCCTTCCCCAAAACAACAATAGGAAACTTACATTCTCTATATCTCCCACTTCAACCCACCCTGACAATAGGAAAACGAAAAACAACTTGACCAAAAGAGCAACCCCCTACCCCCATTCAGGACAAACATGATCTTAGAAACCATGAAAACCCTCAAAATTCAACAGCATCAGGCTCAGACTCCATATCCAACCTACACATAAAACAACTTGGAGAAAAAGCAATCCTCCTAATACAGACATCTTCAATAAATCTTGGCAACTTAACTACATTCCCCAACCTGGGAAAGCTAAGCAACATAATCCCAAAACTCACAAAAAAGACGAACTCCCCCTCCTCCTATTCGCCCAATTTACTCTGCTTTGCTCATTAGTAAATTGCTAGAGAAATTAAAATTAACAAAATTTCCACACATAACTTGTTCCCAGACTTCCAACACAGATTCAAAAGCAACCATTCTACTACACAGCCCTCACCTCCCTCACACAATACCACATCATTAATGGCTTAAACCAATCACTTCCCACACCATTTATTCCTCTAGTGGAAGTGTTAGAAATTGCAGAAAATTCGGGACACTACCGGCGCCTAAGTTTATCAAAAAAATCCTCCACTTCAAAATTGGAAACTAATGACAAAAAATGGCTTTACAATTTTCCTAACCAACCGTTTTGCAAAAGTGTTATACAAAACAACCTCTACCATTCTATCAAATTACAAAATGAGTCCGCACAGGGCAGCCATTCTCTCCCATTTTTATTCCCAATTTTTGCGATGCCCATTGCCTACCACAACGCCACCAAACTTATTACTTATGCAGATGACATCAGTCTATTCCCAACACAAAGGCGTAAACATAGCCACACAACATACCAAGAATATTTACATCTATTAGAACAGGTTAATCTACCACAGAATGACCGCATCCCCCCATAAATACTCCCATCACCCCTTTTAACCACTGACCGTCATCAATCCTCCCTCCATCCCATAATCACCCTGAACAACAACCCCCTTCATTAAAACAACACAAAAAAAATATTAGAACTTACCTATGACACTCATATGACGTTCTCCCCCTACTCGACCAAATCACTTCTCAACCGCAATGAAAACTAACAACGCTCCGAACCTTTCGCCAACACAACTTCAGCGATATGAAAAAACACACACTCACATACCTAAAACACTTCTTAGAAAGCCAATCTAAACTATGCTCACCCAGCATGGTCCAAGGAAACTCTCAAAATCGAACACAAATAATTACAACAATCTTCAAATACAAGCCTCAAAATTAACACAGGTTGCACTGAAAACCACCCCAATCCAACATTTGCATGACGAAACTTCCATCCTCCCCATCTCCACACACCTAGAAATGAATGGTGGGGACTCAATTCTATCAAAAACCCATAATCCAACCCACCCTTGTCACCAAATTTCTCTCCAACCCCCTCGACAAAGACTAAAATCCCACCTTCTTCACCAGCCTCAATTCTATTACAACACTTACAACATAATTCCCTCCGCCCGCATCGCAATAGGTCTGGGATAAAACATATCCCATACTCATTCTAACACAACACATACCTACAAAACGCACCAATAACAATTTATTAAACACCCCATCCCCAAACTTCTCCCCTACAGAAACGCTGTCCCGAAGAGGCCAAATGGACCTGCCTATATAGCAGAGTCAGGTCTGACGCACACAAAAATTCAATACAATATACTAATAAAGATTCAAACTAGACAATGTCACTCCCTCCACACTTGGCACGCAGATGTCACACTTCCAAACACAATAGGCACCTCGCTTCTAGGGTGCTCTGCTCTCGACGCCGCCCTCGCCGACTCTCTATATCTTCTCTCATCGACCTGTGGAATCACCCAGTGGCGGCAGCCAGCTTCCTGGAAGCAGTGTGCCCTCCAATTAAGGTGGGGCCACCAGGCGGCAGAAGTGTATATATAATTTATATTTATTATATGTAATCACGCGTATAGATATATATATATTTAATATAGATATATAAATAAGTATAATATAATTATATATATATAATATATAAAATATATATATTATATACGATAATTAATTTTATATATACTATATACTATATATATAGTAAATTGTTTAAAATGTTACTTTAAAAATATTTCTTTAAAGCATGTAAAATTGAAATATGTAAGTTTGACTTTTAAAAATTATTAAAGAAAATGATTTCTCGAGGTTGAATCGCAGAACTAACTGAAATACAATGCAAATTTTGTAACTCAGAATTAAATTTGTATTTGTAATAGATCTTAAATGCAACATTTATATCTCATTTATTTTATTATATAATATTTCTTTTATATAGTTAAAATTGATTATACTTTGTTTTAAACATACTTGTAAATAATATGAATGTTAATGTAAAAAAAATGTTTTCTGTTTTAAAGTATGTATTTCTATTTTTGTTTTGTTTTTATTATGGGAACTAAAAACCAGTTTTGCTTTTAAGCTATTTATTTGTATTTAACATTGTAATATATACTAAATAATGTACAATCTTGTTTAGTATAATGTTTTATAGCATTTTTTACCATATTATGTATAGTAATTATTAAAAATTGCTTGCCTATTGATGAAATTTGAAGCGTGTGATTTGTGCACATTAAATATCCCCTACTTTTTCACCATAAGTCCAAAAACTGCATGTGTGCAGGAGAGTACATAACAAAGTTGAAATATTTCAATTAATTTAGATGTACGAAGATGTTAAATATAGTTGAAAGAGTTTTTCAATAAAATATTAAGAGTTAAACCAATACAATAATTTTATTATACCTAAGAGAGAGAAAAACTTCAAGAGAACTACTACAGCGACCAGTGAAGATGAGGAACAAGCAGAAGAAGAGATAACAACAAGCCCTCTAAAACTTCAAAGACCTGTTAGTCTGGAAGAAGAACAATTCCTAGCACCTTCTGCTTACAAAAAGGCAGCTCTCTCCTCCAGCCAAAGAGACCAACCCCTCTTCCACCTACACAGAGGCAGAGCTCTAACTCCTGCAAAAAGGCTGAACTCTTTTTCCAGCCTACAAAGAGGCAGGCCACCTCCTCCACCACCCACAACAGAATTGGCCTCTTCCACAGACTACAAAATTGATGACATGTGAAGTGGAGGCAAAAAAAAATCTCTCCCAGAGCTATTGCCACTAGATATACTATATATATATATATATATTATAATATATATATATTAGTGATTAATTATTATAAATTGCTAATTTAATATATTATGTATATATATATTATAGTTATTAATATGGTTAATAGTATATATATATATATATATGATGTATATATATATATATATTGTTAGTAAATATCTAATAATAGCTGTATATTAACGTATGACATAGGCTAGTATATATAGTATATGAACATATATATAACTAGATTATAATTATATTTATTCTTATTAGTATTATTAATATAGTTTATATAGTATTATACTATAAGTATAGTAATAATATAGAATACGATATATGTATATATAATATATAGGTCGTATTATATTAAATATAAGAATATAATAGTATGTAGTATATTATTGGGAGTATGAGTTAGGTATAATTAGTACGTTTTGATAATATTATATATGGTATAATATCAGTAGTATAATAATAGGATAGATATAGATTATATGATAAAGGTAATTATAGTTATATTAATTGTATATTTATTTAGTATATATATATGTATATGATTATATATAATAATATATTATTATGATATATAGTTTATTATATATATATATTTATATGATACGATGGAAGTTACTTAACGCCCACAAGTCAGTTGTGAGAGCGGTATAGGGAGCTTCGGGAGTGCAAGTAAAAATTCTTCACCGGTTATTATATGTATTTACATAAATATGATTCTTCTAGTGGTCGAATAGATTTGGTTGGATTTTTTTTTTTGTTTTTTTTTTGATTTTTTTTTTTTTTTTTTTGTTTTTTTTTTTTACCTGGGTCTATAGGGGTGCGCGAAATTATAAGTATAGTATATTACCTTATTGTAAGCTAGGGCGAGTTATATTTATTGTCGTTTGGTTAGGTTGTAAGAGCTTTCTGACGTACTGGTGAATGGGTTCCATATGATTGATATAAACTTAATTCGGATATAATGCGTGTGTATTACTATTCATGTAGTTCAAGTAATTACGTACTACTTTGGTTATGTAGTGTCAAGGTTGTACGTCTTCTTTTGTTTAGTCTGATTTGCAAATCCGGGTCTGCCAATGGAAAGCTAATCTCAAATCTTTTTCTCTCAACGCAAGGCACTGCTAATAGAGATGGAAAATAAATCCAGATTACTTGTATCAATTTTACCACAAATAGTTAAGGCTCCAATCTTCTCGGTAAAATTCAAAATGATAATGCGAGAAAGTCAAAAACAAACAACTCATGATTCGAAAAATCCAAACTACAATCTAATATCGAGGAAAAACTAACTTTGCAGATTGACCATTTTAAATTTTCCGTAATAGTCAAAAATAAATCTCACATGGCTAGTAACTACTATGAGACAGAATTATCATTATTAAACCGACGCAAAAATTCCAAATTCCATCTTATTAAACTTTCTCAAAATTCTTATGTTTAAATTTCTCAAATAATCCTCAACAGCACAAAAGCTTAACACTCAAGAGTCACCTTTGTGTCAAATAACTAAAAATATTCAAGACTTTTATCCAGATTCAATTTCCTTGAAAATCAACAAATCTTTTTTTTGCAACGTGCTCCAACTCTAAAACCACTATGTAAAAGTATGTCTTGCAACAAAACACTTATAATACTCTTTACTAATATCCTCAAGGTTAGCCCAGAAAAATTACAATATACTTACGTTAAAACGTTCATGCACATTTCCAAATGGTACAGTAGCAACTAACTCTTTTTCTTATAGGAATGCTTTTTCTGATTTGTTTTCAAATTTAGCTGGTTATCTAAAATAATTTTTCCATACAATGTCATGGCCTACCACATATATATATAGTATATAGTATTATATATAATATTATAGTATATATATATCCTCAAGGTATATTATGTATATATTTTATATCTATATATTAGTGTATAGTATATATATATTATAATAGTATATATACTATAAGAACTTAATAGTATTAATAGTTATTTATATATGATTATATATATGGATATATTTATATACAACACTTATTGTGAACACGAATAATAAAAAGTACTACTCGAAATAAACTTAAAAAATTAAATAAAAAATGAATTTGAAATAAATCAGAGTGAAGCCTCAAAAAATATAAAAAAGTGAAGGTGCTGGGTTATAGCAACGTGAAATTTTTTTTTATAAGCTTTACCGTTAATGTAAGTTTCGAGACTACCAAACGCGCGCAGTAATTATTCTTTTGAAGGACCATCGGTTTACTTTAAGGTCCCCTATAGTTATATATATAAACACCATACATATATAATAATAATATATTATAGTAAATATATCTATATATAATATATTTGTATTTATATGTATTTATAGTTGAGTATATATATCATTATTATATAATTAGTAGCTATATATGGGCATTTTTGGTTAATGAATATGGGAGAGATTGATGAGGAGGAGAGAGAGAGAAGGAGTAGAGACAGAGGTAGAGAGAGAGAAGAGAGAGAGTAGAGAGAGAGATGAGATGAAGAGAGAGAGAGAGAGAAGAGAGACCTGTTATCCAGCCCTAACGTAATTATAAGCTAGCTTATTGATTTATCTTTCCTCTCATAATGTCCACAAGCTGAGTCATTTAATTCAGTCCGTCTTTTACTGCTCATTGCGCTGGCGAGGTATCTTCAGCCTCAACCGCACCCAATGATCTCGCACCTTATGAACATTCAATTTTCCCAATGCAAGATAGATAACAATACACATATGTTGCTATTAGGAATATTGAATTTATATTATCAGTTTTATTATTATGGGAAAATCATATAGGAACTTAATTGGTAGGCTGTCTTTCAATTCAGCCTTTTGCTGGCGTCTTCTCCATATATATATATATATATATTATATATTTATATATTGGGAAGGAACGCTATCTAAGCTATGAGATTACATCCCACCAATTAGGTGCTATATTGTTTTGCATAATATATACCTGATGAATATATTATCTAATTTATTTTCCTTATTAGTGCAATATTATGTTGTTATTGTTTCTCGATATTCGCATGGTGAATTTGTGTCATAAGTCGAGATTCGATTGGTGGCGGTTGAGGTCCTGAAATATTCGCCTAGCCGCATGAGTCGTAAAAGACGACGAGATAAATTGACTCAGTTGTGGAATTATGAGCAAGAAAGATATAAATAAGGCTAGCTTTTATTCGTTTTAAGGGCTGAGAATTCGGTTCTCTCTCTCTGCTCTGCTCTATCTTCCTCTCTCTCTCTCTCTGCTCTCTTCTCCTCTCTCTCTCTCTCTTGCTCTCTTCATACCTCTCTCTCTCTCATTAAATCATTTATAAATAACTATAGTATATATTATATATATATATTATATATATATATATATTATATATATATATATATATATATATATTTATTATATAATAGTATATTATATGGTTATAATATACGGACTTTTAAGTAACCATAGTCCTCAAAATATATTTAGTATTGGAAAGGCTTGGTAATAGATTTTTTTATTTTAGGTAGAAGGAACTAATTCAAAATTTTGATTTGCTTATAAAAGATATTTACTTTTTTTATTTTTGGCTTCAAATGGATTTATTTTCAATTCATTTTATTTAATTTTTTTAGTTTAATTTGCGTAGTATATTTATTATTTGTGTCGAACACATAAGGTGTTGTTATATTAGTATATATATAGATTATATATATATATAATATATATATATAGTATTATGATTATATATATACTTATGATAATATATATATAATTATATATAGGTATAATATGATTGTATGATGATCTATATATATTAAGTATATACTTAATATATATGTATATGGGTAATATCATATGTTAGTATATATAGTGGTGGTAGGATTTGAGCAAATTGTTTTAAAATTTATTTGTGGATAACCAGCTAAATTTGAAAAGATCGAAAAATCATTCTTAAGAAAAAAAAAGTAGTTAGTTGCTGGTAGAATCTGAATATTAAGTTTGGATTGATTGTTAAAAAGGAATCTGAATATTAAGTTAGTTTTGAGAGGTTCTGGAGAGTGTTTGGTGAAAGTTGAAAAATTGAATCCTGATTTTGTTGAGAGGTTTTGGAGAAGAGTTAGAAAAAGAATTTGATGTGAGTTGTTCAAGAAATTGAATTGATAAAATGTTTTGAATATTTTAGTTTTTGAAAAAAAATTCCTTTTGTAGTTTAAGTTTTGTAGTCTTGAGAATTTTGAGGAGAATTCTTTTTAAAAAACGATTTTTTAAAAGTTAAGTGAATTTGGAATTTTGTGCTCGTTTAATCAAGTGAAATTTGTCTTTCAGTAGTTTAGTAGATGTGAGATTTATTTTTGAACCTTTTCGGAAAATCTTAAAGATTGGTCATTTTCTGTCCAAAGTGTGTTTTTTTCCTCGGATTGTATTGAGGTTAGATTTCCTAGGATGATGTTTTTCTACCGATTTCTTCTCATTATCAGTTTTTGAATTTACTTTCTTTTCATAATACCTTAAAGTTTATGGTAGAAATTTGATAAAGTATGTTTGGGATTTTTCATTTATTTAGCAGTGCTTTGGTTGGCAGACAAATTTGAATAGTATATTGGCATCGGATTGAAATCAGATCTTAAACAAAAAAGAAGCTACATTGACACTCATAAATAGTAGTAGATTAGTTGACCTAAGATGAATTTATACTACAGCATTAATTCAGGAATGTTTTCTCATATGTATGGATTGACAGTAGTAGGTTACTGAAGACCTAGTACCACAGATGATGTATATCACCAGATATACGAACGAAAGTTAGTTACTGTAGTAATAAATTTATTCTTGTTATTTAAATATTAAATTATTATTGTTAGAGATTGGACTTTTATTATTATTATTATTGTATTATTATTTTAACAATAGTAATTCTCAGTAAACTACTAGGCTTATTATTTGTTATATTTATTTGTTATTATTATTATTATTATTATTATTATTAATATTATATATTATTATTAATTATTATTATTCATTCTTATTTATTATTATTTTATTATTATTTATTTGTAAAATAAATATAACTATACCGTGTTTATAAATATAACCAAATATGACGAAGTCCTTGATATTTATAGCTAGTTACTGGATTGCCGAGTTGGTGAAGAAATAGAAAGCAAAGTTACGAAAATAGTTTTCTCTTGTAAATAGTTAAATCGTAAAAAAACTAGCAAAATATGTCTTCTTTGTTGTCATATATAATCGGCAACAAAAGTTGGAGGTCTCACCGAGATCCTTGTTCTGTGGTAGTGATTGTTGTTGTTTTTGGTTAAAATTAGGCGTGATTTAAGGTTAAAATACGAGTCTAGTAGTACAAATAAAAATATTGCTTGAATCAAATTTACTATTGATTGAATAAGTTGTGAAAGCATTTCTATTACTTTTAGTTTCAGAAGTACTAAATTAATCGTAAAAATTGGTTTTGCTGTGGCGAGAAAAAAAAAATTAACTATATATAATAGGTGGGATATTGTCGATGTTTTGGGTTTTTGTCTAGAATAGTTTTTCTCTTTTGTTTCCATTAAATGATTGTACCGTGGAGAAACTGAAGCTCATTGGTGGATGGCCAAATAGGAGAGATGACGCCTTCGGTGGAAGAGTGCTGAATAAATTTACAAAAATGATATTTGATTGCCTTACCCGAACGATGGAAGGAAAGAACTGTGTGGAAGGAAATGATACTCGTTAATACACGTAAATTTTGATTTTAGCATGAAAGCAAAGAAGAAAGAGTAGTATGTTAGACGTTCAGCTGGATGGAGGTATAGGTTTAAATGAACTAATACATACGGCCTGTTGTTTGCTGATGACAGAAACAGAAAGGTATAGTAACACCTATGAAAGTCATTTTCACGTGTTATGATATCCGATCCAATCGTAACAACCCCTCAGGCGCCCCTAAGCTGTCGAACACGCCTAAGCACCATAACGGAACTAATTTTTCTTTTGTTAAGCCCCTTCTTTTTTGAACCTCTACAGCAAGTTTCCAGATAGATGGGTAGTTTAAGGGCTAGAACGGAAAAAGTGGAGATAAATGGTGCTATTGTAGTGAAGAGTAGGTCAAATAGTGAGAAAGATGTTATAGAAAACTTGATTGTGCTACAAATGTGGGTCGCAGTTCCTCATGTTGATTTCAAGATGTAGTATTGATTTCGTTAAAAATTCCAGATAAGAAGGAAGTTTGTAGTTCTGGTATCAAAAGTTGACACGCTGACCAGTCAATGTTTGGTTTGGTGAAAATATATAAAGTAGTTTGCCAATATTGTAAGAAAGCTGGACATACAAAAAGATGGTGTTGGTTTAATGAGAAATTTAAAAAGAAAGAATTTTGCCAGTCCTGTAAAAAAGTAGGACATGCGGTTAGTCAATGTTGGTTTAAAGATAGAACTGAGAAAAGAGAAGTTTGCCAG
>JABUQX010105379.1:0-7500 GCA_015478945.1 Trachelipus rathkii
AGTCCAGGATATAATATGTTAGCCTTTACTATGATATTTTATTAAGGAATTTATTTTTATGTTATGTTATCCCCAAAATATGATTGATCATAGACTATATTTTAATTAGAGTCACAGATCAATGTCAATAGATTCAATGGACGGAATGGGAGGCAGAAGAGGGATGGTTTGATTTACTGATTTCTGATATTTCGGTTTTAGGGTCTGTAAAAGGCAAATTTTTTACTTTATAAACATAAAATGAATAAGTTTTTTAGTAAAAAATATTTAAACTAATAAATAAAATAAATAAAAGTTTTTAAATATATATAGGTTAAGTTTTGAATGTAATGTTAGTTACTTTTATTTGCTGTTAATTCTTCCCACAGATATTTAGAAGTTCTAATGCGGTAGCGTAATTTTGTTGTTGTTATTATCGTTCTGTAGTCTAGGATAAGACTAATTACTTTTCGTACAGTGATATTTTATTCAAAGAAATTTTTATTGTGTAGGAAAGAAGAATTCAATCACGATCAATACCATAAAGGTGGATGGGAGAGGGATGGTTGATTTACTGGATTTATTGCTTTAGGGTCTGGTAAAAGTATGCAAATTTTTGTTTTACGTTAATTAACATAAAGTGATAATTGTTTTAGTAAACAAATGTTTTTTAAACAATAGTAAAATTAAATAAATAAATTAAAATATAAATAAATAAATCATTTACAACAATAAATTAAAATTTTAAGTAACTGTTGGTGCTTTAATCTCTTTCTATGAGTGGATAATAATACTACATGGGATAATATAGGGGGAGGATTTTTATTAATATTCGCGCGGCACTTTTGAAATATTTTGAGGGCGCTACTGTTGAACCGACTTCGCTACCATACTAATCATTTGCGACCGTTACCATGTGATCATTTGGTGCAGCTGAGTGTCTACATAAAATCATCTCGCATATTATGGTCGTGTTAAGTGCGACTTAATATTCTTAAAAACATGAGTAGGTTAGCTTCTGTTGCGCATCGTTGTAGTATAGTTGAGATAGTGTCGTTTAAGCTGGTCTTAAGGCGGATTTTATGAGTTTTGTGGTGGATATTGTAACATCTAGCAATGTTCGCGCGGTGCTGTCCTCTTTCTGCCTTTTGTTTGTGAGAACTATCTTTCCTATCTTCTTGGTTTTCTGCTGAATTAATTCTCCCTCACTTTAAAGCTGCGTCTGTGCTCATCTGCGTACTTGCGCCTAGTGAATGAAATTTTGTGCGTGCAAAACCCTCCCACCCGAATAAGGCGCTCACCTGAGATTTATTTATAACTGTAAGAAAAACAAAAAAGAAAAAGTCAGCTATATTTTTTTTCAGCTCATCCAATAGAGTCCTGCAGTGTAAAGATAGTATAAAAAGATAAGAAAGAAAGCTCCTGTAATAATGAACGGTGAAAGGGTATTCATTGGGTCAAAAATGCAGGTGGGGAATATATAGGTAAAAAAGCTATAAGAACAGGTTTGCAGACTATTCAAAGATATTGCAGCGTGAGATACCACGTGCATCGATTAAAAGATCTATTGCTCGATGTTGTTTTCAGATGAGATGTTTTAATGATTAGCGTATAAACGTATTATACGTATAGCGTATTACTCAAGAATGGAGCGAACGAAAAAACCTGCCAAAATACTCTAAAAGAAATAAAGATTGATGTATATTGCTATTTAATTACTAACTGGTAATTTTTACATAAGTTAAGTAATATGTATATAAGGAGTGTTTTTCATGATTTATTCATTATAGAACACAGAAAGTTCATGAGAGACATGTAGTGCATTTTCTTCATACTTGCCAGTCGGACTGTGTAAAGAATCGAATTGGATCTCTTCTCAAGAACCTCCCAGATTAGCGTTAAGCGAGTCCAAGTTCATCAGTGGTTTAATCGCATTCATTAATTACTAATACGATGTAGCTCTAGAGTTTCAATTTCAGCCGGCACTTCTGATCCAATATCTAATCCTCTAATGTGTTTTTATATGTAAAACCGAAAGACTAAACCTGATGGTACATATCTTCCTTCGGACGATCATATAGTAATACACGGAATTCAATTCTGTATACCATGTTTCAACAGATTGAGTCTACTTAATGAACTTCACTAAGTGCGTCAGCGGCTAATTATCCTTATAGAGTCTATATAGAAGACATTTGTAAATTATTCAGACGATGCTAAACAATCCTCAATCTCCAATCTAGTTGTTTACATAGTTCAAGATGAGGCGCACATAGAATAAAGCTGCAAAAGTCATAAATAACACTTATGAATTTTACGTGGCTAAAGATGGTGATATATTCTCTGCAGAAAGAAGCTCTTCTACCGATCTGTAGTACGAGAATCGATTTACCGATCAAATCCTAATTTGCTCTTAAATAAAAAGTAACCGGAACTGGCTGCGGCGTAGTCAGAATCTGCTTTCAATTTGTTGATGGCTACTCTATGTTAGAAAGTGAAATAAACCACAGCGACATTTGGAAATTGAAAATCCGCTTTTGAATACTACAGCAAAGTTATCCTATCAGAAGAGTTGGAACCAAGCTATTTAATTTTACTCATGGATTGAGTTCAATATCCCTAAATTGTGGAAGGTAATTTACCACAGAAGTAATAATGAGGGATTGCTGAACATGAGCCTAGTCAGGGATTATAAAAGTAACCCTATCAATTCGAACTTTGGACTTAGGGGTATCGTTTGCATGTGAATGGACTACCTTATGGACGTGATATGAAATGTTATACAATGGAACACAATCTCTCTGCACTCGCCGCTCTTTTTACGACTTAATAGCGCAATACCTGTATGCAATGATAGCGGTACAGGCGTAAATCTTGAAGAACTTGGCAAAGAATAGATTTACATGCCTATGATCTCACCGCTGATTCAGCTTGTAACTCCTATGATTTAAACTTTTGAGAGAGTATATAGACTTAAGTTGTCTTTGGATAAGTCTGCAATCTATCCCTGCACTGTGTGTTTATCTTTGAACTGCTCACTCATTGAAAATTGATAGAGTAGCAACGTACTCTTGAATTATAAAAAATGAATGAAGAAGAAATAAAGATCTGTTGTTTAAAAATGAACGCGCTTTTTAGGAAGGTCGCGCCATTAACGAGTAAACTCTGTGATACTGGGAGAAGGATATTGTTTCGTATTCAAGTCACATCGCCTCGTCAATACCTAATAGGAATTGATTTCTGCTTATAGAGAGAAAAATGATAATTTTCACTAATTGACTTCACAAATATAAATTTTATTGAATAATATTTTATATTCATTTTAAATATATAATTAAATTGATATCAACTATGTCTTACCTGTTAACTTTATATCTAATTATGTGGAGTCCTATGATTTATTTCATTATAGGCTTTATAAGAAGTTTTAATGAATTTGTAAATTATATATTTGATGCTAAAAATTTGTATGTAAGGACTATATAGTGGTTGCCTAATTATGTATATAATGCTTTTAAAATGGAAACTCGATTTTACTATCTTAAACATATATATAGTATATATATATATATATATATATATATATATATATATATATATATATATATATATATATATACGGAATAACTTTGCTATAACATTAAAAAATAATTTATTATTAAATAATAAAATATTTAATTTATTAAAAATAAAAAGAAATGTATAAATATTATATATATATATATATCATATAAAATGTTTTTAATAAATTATATCTTATTACATGTCAAAATATGACGTAAAGCAGTAAAGCAAGCGCAATAGCAAAGGGGGGTTGATATGGCTTGTTTGCGCATTGATTACTGCTTTAAGGTGCTGAAGTACATTTTTTAATAAAATTTCTTAAAATTTTAGTAAAAATTATTCTAAAAATGTTTTTATTGAAAAAATTTCTATAAATAAAGTTATAAATGTTTAAGTATGAATATGAGTATGGCTGCCTGAGAATATTCACATTTCCTATATTTTGGAAAAGAATCTTTGTAAAGCAGGAAAAAGTTTACTTCGGTATTACAAATATGAAATATTTATCGTTCGCGCGGTAATATTGCGCCTGCGGGCGCACACGTCGGTTTCGCGGCTGGGAGCAGATGCGGGCACTGGCTCGTTTGCTTTCATTCGTCCCTTCGTGTATCTCTTTAGAGCGTTGAAACCTTTGTCCATCTTACTTTAACTTCCTCTCCGTCTTTCATCTTTTTTGAAGGGTGAACACCCTCTTTGGGAGTCTTCAAACTCATTTTGGTTCTGAAACCCCCCAAAAAATGAATTCTACACCCTTGAAAACATAGGTATCGACACATCAATTGTCCTAATATGTGCTAGGAGCCAGAATTCCCAATCTGGCAAGAATTATCAGTCAGTATCTAGGCTACAGGATGATCGCGCGATGCATAGATATGAGTTGCTCGCTCAACGCGCGTGGCTGATGATATATTCCTCACAATAAATATTATCATATCTAATATATATAAATAGTTCCTATAAATCTGAGTGTGAGATTGGAGATGTAGACTGATAGACAGGACACTCTAGTGTATGTCTGAGTTCTCTCTTCATATATAGTAGCAGCACTCACGAATATGGTACTCGCGCGCTTCGACTCTAGTGCTCATTAACACCGAACAAGTAAGCGTACTATGCCCGCACGCTTTCTTGAGCATCGTGAGCTCTTTGTCGGCATGAGGTCTATGGTTCAGCGACTCACGTGTGCGAGTATGAGTTATCTGAGTCACGGTGTGGCGAGGACTACATCGGTATGTATGACATTTATATCAGGTGTGCGTGCGTCATAAGAATACGAGAGTTATTCATCATGTTATGTATAGAGTACTATGGATAAGTGTTCAGATCTCGTAGCGGTAGCGTGTGGGCACGCGAAGGTGTGTTCTAGTACATATGAAGGGTAAGAAGGACTACGAAGCAGGTTGTTGTGATCGAGTCGAGAATATAGAGAGGAGTAGCTTCGGTCGAAACGGCCATGCTTGGTAATAGTGGCAAACTACTCGGCGTACCTCAAACAATCATATGTTGTACTCGAGATCATGTAGTGTTGTACGTGACGTTCTGGGTTCATCTGTAGAGGTTAGACATATACAGATATGTGCTTTATAGGATGAACATATGGAATGTATTAGTATTACAGTCTGTAGATCTATCGAATGACAAAAAGTCATGCGCGGTGGTAGTGGGGATATCAGGATCGGATTTATAGATGTGAGTCAACAGCAGAAGATGTGACATACTTATAGATTTCCTTAGCGAGAGCTCACGTGAAGATATATGGTCAAGACTTACTGGTGGACTGCAATCTTAGAGTATGTTGTTATTACATTTATTCTTTAGCTAGATTGTATATATATAGTATTATATATTAATATATATATATATATATATCTATTATATATATATATATATAATTATATATATATATATATATTATATATATATTATATATATATATATATATATATATATTTTAAATATAAATCGGATTTAATTGTGGAATTGATTACATAGACTTAAAATAAAACTTACCTATTTCTCGGGCCATGACACGGTCCTGTGGTAAAATACCTTGAACTTCCCAAAGTGGTAGGTGTTCGAGTTCGAGTCGGAACCTAAGGCGAAGGGAAAGGAGGAAAGTCGTGAGTCATCAAGGGCAGCAAAGAGCAGCCAAAGAGGCGATGGAGAGGGGACGAGTGAAATGGGGTGGGGGAAAGACCTCCATGGAGAGCTAAAGACAGATAAAGGCAAGTCAAGGCGAATGGATCGTGTAAGGGGTGTTGGGAGGGATGTGAGGGGGTGGGATGGAGAGGCACATAGGAACGTGACTACCTTCTGAATAGTGCCCTAAAATGTATAGTGGCAGCGGGTCGCGTAAACGGCACTCCGTGCCGTACGCTCCATATGGTGACGTCACATGTATCCTAAAAATATTCCTATGTACCTTCATGAGTTAATCCCCTGGGATTAATGGCGGTCAGAAAAAGGCAACTTAAGCCAGCTAAAGCTGGCTAAGAAGGATTAAGC
The DNA here is from genome assembly GCA_015478945.1 of Trachelipus rathkii. Taxonomy (NCBI): domain Eukaryota; kingdom Metazoa; phylum Arthropoda; class Malacostraca; order Isopoda; family Trachelipodidae; genus Trachelipus; species Trachelipus rathkii. The sequence continues at coordinate 6,049 of JABUQX010105379.1, forward strand.
CGGCTTTAAGCCGGCTTAAAGGCTGGTATAATCTATATATATATATATATATATATATATATATATATATAATATATATATAATATATATATTATATATAGTATTATATTATAATATATATATATATTATATAATATATATATTATATCATATATATAATTATATAATATATACGTAGGATTGGTCGATATTCTCCCCTACTACCCAAGAAATGGTCGAAAGCTATGTTATTATAAAAATCTTAATTTTATATATTTACATATTTACAATTCTAAAGAAATTACCTTACTACCTCATCTGATGAAATCCTTTTGATTATTTTCTCTAAATGTCCAATCTAAATATAAATTAGTGACTGAAAAACTTAATATTAAACCTATACATATATATATATATATTATATATTATATATATATATATATATATGACTTATATTATTATATATATATATATATATATTATATCTATTATATATATATAATTTATTATATATATATATATTATATAATAATTAATATAATTAATATATATAATATATATTACAGTTGTCGCACACATACGGGCAGACGCCTTTCAAATGAGGGATGTTGCACACTCAAAATTTCACGACTCTAGTGGCAAATTTACTCAAATGAAGCAAGACAACAGTCTTTAAAGTGAAGATATTAATTCAGTAGGAAACAGCAGAAGATGGAAGAGGGTTCACAGAATAGAGGTGGGCAGGCAAAGAAGAAACAAGGAGAGTGTGACTATATGCTACATCCAAAATTCGTGCCGCAGCACACATACCCCTTGTGCTACGAGGGCTTCGTAAGCGGTGGTACACGAGTGGTATGTTCCGCCTCGAACACGCTGCGCTGCGGTCCCTAATAGAAAGAGAAAAGCATCAACATCGCGCGGAGTGATAAGAGGTTCAAGTCTCCTCAGTACATCAACCTTTTTAGAAGCCTTTTTGGGTATTTGACTCGACCCTGTCCAAAAGCCGGGTTTAAACAGAGACGCTCCCCCGATATGATGAACAGTACTCATACGAAGGGCGGATGAGACTTGTATAAATGGAGTAGCCTGAGAAGAGAAAAAGTTCTCAACGTTAAACAGAACCCCGCAGTTTTTCTTTGAGGCCGCCTAAGCAACCGTTGTGACGTGAGGTTTCCAAAGACATTTTTTTTGTTTATGTTATGCCAAGGATTTTATATTGTCAAGGAGAGACTAGAGCCGTCGAAAGAGATAGGAAATTTAGAAGGTGTTTTAGAGAGGGAGATTTGTAGAATCGGTTTTTAAAGAATTGAATTTCACAAAGGTGAAACGATCACCTGAAATTCTAGGCCAGATCAGCGAAATAGAATCGGAAAAAGATAAGAATGAGAGGCAACTCTAGAGTAAAAGGGGAAGCAGAATTGAAATGAGTTGAACAATAAAGGTCGAGTCATCGGCATATGAAGTGGATAGATT
>JABUQX010105379.1:15000-17208 GCA_015478945.1 Trachelipus rathkii
GAGATGTTTTCTGGCAAGGAGGCAGAAAGATTTATCAGTAGGAGACAAGGAGGTTGCGCAACTTCTTGTTTTCGATGAAAGTCCGTTTGCTGCGTCGCAAGAGTTCCTGCACACGATTTCTAGCTGATGAAAATTAGCGAGAGTGATAGGAGAAGGAGCAATTTTTCAACCCCAACGATTCTCCTCGCTAATAGTGTCGCATTGTCCTCGTAGGCCTGAATGGCCAGAGAGCAATATTTGACGATCGAACATAGGATTATGAGGTAGAGAAGATTTATTGAGAAGGAATTGAACGCTGCTCATCCCATCAAGATTACAGCTCTCCAACCTGTCGCAGAGAGCGAAGTCATCACAGATGGAAAATGCAAGGTATTAGTCAATCTATAGTTAGCGTAGAAGCAGCGCAAAGCCCACCACAACCAGCCCGATCAAAGTGCCAGAAAAGACGCATAGGGCAGGAATGGAGCTGTTGGAGAAGAAAGTATTAAAATTAAGAGATCTAAGGTTGTGGTCAGATTTACCCATATGGAAGCGAAGGTGGTGTATTTATAGAGAGAATGATAGTGGTGAAACATAGGTCAAGTGTGTCAAGTTAATTGGTTAGGTGCGATCCGGGAATTCGTGTGTTGGTTTTCTTTAATTAGTGTGCTGACCAATCTCGTTGAAGAATACTAATGATTCGGCCTCCTCGCCACCTAAATCAGTAAGAGGACCCCCACCATTCAGTGTTGTGTACATTGAAAATCCCTAGATAGAGGACTCGTATTTGGATGAGAATATATAACAGTCTCGTGAGAAGGAGTAGTACGATATTCAAAAAAGGCGTGATAAATCTGTTCTGTTAGGAGAACAGTAGCAGAAGCACAAGATTATTTAGTAGTAGAAGGAACGAAAGAATTTTAAGCACAGAACATCCAAATTAGGTGATTCGAGTTCACGGAGAGTGTTCACGGAGTGTTAATGTTAACATAGGCACATACACCACACCCTTTAGACGGAATTATGAAATAAGTTATACGTTGGATTAACGTTAAACCGTAGTAGAGATGAATTCCTAGCCTCTGAGTCCTCAGACAAGTTCAAAAGATTAGGGCTAGAGTTAGAGAGGTGGTAATCCACGGATGCAGAGTTAGATTGTAAGTCACGGCTGTTGGTGGGAAGCTCAATAGAAGCCCGCATCTATGCAAATCTGCCATCACACACACACAACCACACACAGCACACACACACACACACATCACACACACACACACACAGCACACACACAAACACAAACAAGAACAAAAGCCAAAAACAAAAGGAAAAATCGGGATAAAATTCATCAAACGCTAAAACCTAAGTTAAAAAGTTTATAAATATATATATATATATATATATATATATATAATATATAATATACTATATATATGTATTTAATTTTATTTATATATAAAATATGAAATTAAAAAATATAATCTCATATTTAGAAAATATATTTATATATATATATATATATATATAATATTATATATATATATATTATATATATATATATTATATATATATATATATATTATATATATACAGCAGAAGGATACCTTAAATGCTGTTGAACCTATTTTTTATTTAACTATTAAACACAAAAATCGCATAAGAATTAGACGTTCTTTAAAAAATGACATTAAAATCAGTTAAAAATGAAGAAGCTTTTCTGTGCATTTATAGCACTTTGTTCAATCCTCTTAGTAGAAACAAGAATTCCGGAAATGTGAGGTCAGTCGGCAGGTAGAATTTCAGTTGGTTGACTCGATTTTGTCTTTTCTAACAAGACTTGCCCTTTTTTGTCCGTCAGTAGTATATTATTCGTGATATGATCAAATTTTACTTTCCCCTCCAAATTGTTCATGACTCGGTTCCTGCAGTTATAAATACAGAAACTTTCAGTAAGCTTACGAGATGATGTATTGTTGTTGTTTTGTAGAACCCTATGTCGACTGGTATGAATGACATGGTTGAAGAGAGTCCTGTGTTTAACTAAAGCCGAGTTAAGGTTATCCATTGACAAATCCCTTTTATGTTGATAAATTCTTCTCTTCAGATCCACCGTCTCACAGATATAGGTAAAATGACACTGACTACATTCTATGTTGGAAGCACACTGGACGGGTTGAGCCTGAGTGGAGGGGAGTTTTGGTTGCTGTTGTAATACACTGTAAAAAAAAATCCGCT
>JABUQX010105380.1:0-22500 GCA_015478945.1 Trachelipus rathkii
TTAACTGATTCTTCAAGGCAACGAGGTTAATTATTCCCACTGAAGCTTTTTGCTTTTAATTTGCCTTATTAAAAATTGATTATTGCTAAAATGGAAAGAATCACTTGGGCGATAGTTACTTCACGTTTTAAGCTTTTTAGTGATGTCAAAGGAAAGTTAAATGGAAAAATTCGCCACTAAAACATCAACGATTTCTGATTGCATCAGCCAGCGTAGCCGGAAGTAGGGGAAACCTTTGTTCAAACAATCTTTTAAAAAATCATAAGTTCTGTTCCAGCGTGTAGCAACGTCTTGAATTAATTTATGCTTGTTTGACATTCATCTGCATCTGTAAAGTTTTAAGCTTGCAGCATTCCGTTGCTGAATGGTGGAAAATGACAGGATATGCTCTGCAAGTTAGATTAAAATACTTAACAGACTTCTACATAATATTGAATCGTGATATGAGCATAGTGCCTTGCAAAACATGTGAATTAAAAACATGAAAGTGAAAGGCAGGCCGACTCTCCCTAATTATACCAGGCTACCATGTTTGCCATATCCCGTTATCACTAAATGCGATATCTTATTTTTTAGAATCATTGAAAAAATGTCAAAGGCCTATATAGGATCTGACAAATGCACAAGGATTTTCGCCATATTGGCTACAAAATTGGCTATATTTTTATTTTTTTTGGAAAATAAGTTCTAAAACGTCAATTTTAACATTGAAATTAACTTTCCTTATGTTGACGTAATTTAGTGTTTATAAAGTCAATATTCGGCCGAATAGTTCGGCAAAAAAGCCGAATACCGAATATCGAATATTCGGCCGAATAGGCCGAATACCGAATAATTACCGAATATTCGGCACATCCCTAAATATTATATATATTATTAGATATATATATTATATATAATATATATAATATATATATATATAAATATATATATATATATATATATATAATATATATAATATATATAGTATAGTATATATATATATGGTCAAGGGTCTAAAGTTGACAGTATGTAACTAGAGAACGTCAGCTCCTACAGTAATACAAATTATATATTGGAATCAGCGGAAAAATTTAAGAGGGTTTTTTATTATTTTTTGGCTTAAAGTCGAAAATTATTTTAAAAAAATTTTATTTCCCCATTAGGGGGCTCGAGCCGACGGGGGACAGCCCCCGTCGTCCACCGGGAGGCCGAGAGACCCCGGCTCCTGCCATCTTTGCGGTTACCCTATGGTATTCCTTTAGTAAAGTAATTACCAAATGTAAAATAAAATTATCTTTTTTTTTGTTTAACCTAAACGAATACCAATAAGGTAAACCCAAAAGAGCAGGAGTCGGTCTCTCGTCCTCGTTGTACGACGGACAGTCCCCCCTCTGTCCCCCGTCGGCTCGAGCCCCCAAATGGGGGAAATGAAATTTTTTTTTTTAAATATTGTTCGCGAATAAAAAAAAATTAAAACCCCCCTTAAAATTTTTTCCGCTGATTCCAAAATATAATTTGTTTTACGTGGGTGAGCTGCCGTGCTCTGTGGAAAATATATATATATATAATATATATACTATATATATATATATATATAGTATATAGAAGTATAATTACTAATATATATATATATATATTATATCATATATTACTATATTATATATACAGCGAGTACCTCGGCAATAACGGCGCAATTGGGACCAGACCCTCGCCGTTAAGTGAAAACGCCGTACGTGAATTAAAGCTTGTTTGAGGGCCTAGCGAGTTATGCCTGCAAGCAAACTTACTACATATACTGTATTATATTATCAGGTGCAATAACACTATTATAATACAATTGAAGGAAAGGAAATTGTATTTACAATTACATCTAAATATATATTTAGGACATACAGTACATGATGATTGTACAATTGAAAAGAAATAGAAATATAAATGTTAAATAACAAATATTTTTATTTGAGGAGCACTCTTCGTCAGCCGCAGCGCATGGCATGCTGGCAATCTCATTCCGTCTGGAATCTAAAAAAAATACCCCCCTTCGCTTTTGCAGACCTGTGATAGATGGCTGGTAGAATCTGGAAGCTTGATTACAGGGAGAAGGTTGCATGGTTTCGATTGAAAAATGACCAACAAAAAGCCTGTCTCATAGAGTGCCTCTTCTCTAGTAGAACTTGCTTATAACATTCCATGGATTTCACTAAAGCACTAGTCAACAATTTGGCTGACCCCTAAAGTTTATTAATAAATTTTATCAATCTAGTAAATGCTGAAACGCAGTTTGGTGATGGCGAGCTGTTTCGTCTCGTCCGTGTTCCTCTCCGCAAAACCTGAGTAGTAAAAAGCGCCGTTATTGCGAAACAACGCCGTTAAACGAGTAGCCGTTATTGCGAGGGGCTACTGTATATATATATATAAATATATATATTACTATGATAATATATATATAATATATATATTATATATAGTATATATAAGTATATATATATATAATATATTATATATATATATATACTAATATATATAATATAATATATATAAATAAGGATGCGATGCCAAATGTCCAACACTTTGCTTAGTGGTCAAATTCAAAAAAAAATTAATCTTTAGTTTAATAAAAGTGATTTAAAAATACCAACTTACAAAATTTTTATTTTTCTATTGCACGTGGCTTTAATAAAGTGATGTTTAGATAAAATAGTTTATATATTTATAAAATATTTAAATTTTTGATAGCATAATAGATCCAAGCCATAAGAAAGAAGTACCCGCATGAACTTGAAAAATTACTAAAGATACTTAATAAAATTGGAAACATCCACACAATTTCAAAAAGTGGCTACAAAAAATTCCTTGTTTTAAAATGCTTTACCCATTATGACCCCAAACTACGACTGATAGAATAAAATGAGCTTAATATGGAATCAGCGTATGAAACTTGTTTTTTAGGGGCTTCGAGCCGACGGGGGGGACAGGAGGGGGGACGTTTTCCATACCCCGTAGGGAGGGGTGGTAGGAACCCCGCGATCCCAATACCAAAAAGCGAGGTCGAGACCCTCCCGGGGGGGATTATAGTACGCTACCCCGCGTCCCCCAGGAGGCCGAGAGACCCGACTCTTGCCATCTTTGCGATTAACCCTGGGTATTCTTTTGGTAAAAAAAAAAATCTTTTTTTCATACATATTCATTATGGAGTTTAAATAATTTTTTATTATTTCTTGACCTATCTAGTTTTGAATATAAAAAAAAAATTTACAAAAAAATAGAAAATTTTTTTTCTCATTTCCATACAAAATTCATACCTGATGCCATATATGCTTATAGTTCTTGTACCTTATCTTGTTCTTTAAGATATCATGCCGGGTAACTTCTTTAGTTATCCTATATATACTATAATATAATACTATTATAATATAATATAGTATATCTATAATTATATATATATATATATAACTATATATATATATAATAATATATAATATATATATTATAGAAATATATATATATAAGTAAAGGGGGTGCTCCGGGGATCGACCAGCTTTTTCTCAAAAAAGTATAAGAGATATTGCTTCAAACTTGGAATTATAGTCTATATATGGATAAGGCGACATCCGTAATTTTCAAATCTGTAGATGTATATAGAGGGTGTCACCCCCGAGGTGGACGCCATAATTCGCCTTACGCCCTGTGCGTGATCTGCCGTGGGTGAGTTTAGGCCAACGAGCGGTCAGCGACCGACCACCTGGAGTCAAAGACCAAGCGTCTGTTTGACCGACAGTGACACAGACAGACCGCGCGCGTTGCCACAACCAAACACATTTATTATTATTATTATTACGTCGAAAGAAGTGTTTCCGAAGGAAACACTTCTGAGTTGTTTTTTAAACCCTCTGCGTCTGCTTTCTGCGACTCCGAGTTCCGCACCGCACCGCGACCGCACCGCCCCGCCGCGTGTAGCTGCACAGCTCCGCCTGCTGATAGAGGAATAGAGCTATCGCCTTCTAAACTGGTATATGCATAATTGTGAGTGATAAAACTGCATCCCTGGCGACGTTTACGTGCCCGTAGGATCACCTCTAAGGGTGGTGTTGCCCCCTGTAGCTTCAAGGTCAAATTCGGTCGCTGAAAAACCCATTTAGTCTTAACGCTATCGGGCTAAAAATTTGGATGTGGTATATGATGACAATCTCGTCGGAGACGAGATTTACGTTCCCTGCGTCCCCTCTGAAGGGGGGGACTCCCCACATGAAATAATTAAAAGGATGATCGTAGAAGAAGAAGTTTGGAGACAGGATAGAGGAAGCAGAGTCGGAGTCTGTGACGAGATGGAGTAGGATTCAAGAGCTTCTGAGTTCCAGGGACCCCACCGGAGGGGGGTCCACATTGAAAAAAAGAAGAAATGCATGAATGCAAAACAGGAAGAAGAAGAAGAAAAAAGAGAAGAAAGGAAGATTGAGGAGGAAAGGAGCGAAAGGATCTCAGGAGAGGCCACAGGACACTGGTGCTGGAAACCGGTCGGTGCCTAGTTAGTAAACATTCAAATAAAAAACAATATTGATGTCCTTATAAGGCTATCGCAGGTCGATTTAGGAGTGTCGAATATAAAGATTATAGTCCGTGTTAGGGTGTCAGGACCCCCCATTAAGGGGGGTCCCGACTGAAAAAAAAAAATCACAGATGCAAAACAGAGACCGAGGGAGGAATGAAGAAGATAGAAGGAAGAATAAAGAGGAAGGAAAGGTTAAGAAGGAGTCTGACTCAGAGGAGTAGGAGTTACAAGGCGACCGGTGCAGCGTCCCGTGCGGTGCTGAATATTAAAATACTTTGGTAATGATGCAATATTGATGTCCTTAATATCATGTTATGGGTCGTAGATTTCGAAATAAAAGTGTTTCAGAACCAATCAAGAAATAAAAATAAATAAATTAAATAAAATAATATAAATTTAAAATTTCTTATTCTTTTAGTTTTATAACTTACAAAATTGTTATGTTTAACATACCTAAAGCAGTAAACAATCACAATCAAACCAAGCATCCAACCAGCACCAACCTCCCTCCTGACCAGCTTGATCTATTGATCTATGATAATGTCACTATTCGATAATCAATCTAGTTAGAAGCTAAATAAAATCCAAGTTTTTATACAGATCACCAATGATAATATGCTGACGTTAACAAGAGTTTTAATAAAAAGCTTTACTTAGCTCATCTGAACCTATGACAATATAACCCACAACGAAGAAGACTAGCCCCATCTTAAACAAGAATAAAGGTTAACATTAACAAAGGACCACACTTAAACACCAGTAAATAACAACATAACATGTCCATAACTTATTCACACATCATCAAGCATGTCTCTAACATGACAATCTTAATTTTACATTAACATTGGGGTAATAGTAACAAAAAATACCATAAACCGTGCATGTAATATGCATACAGACCATTTGAGTATACTCTAACGTAAGCAAAGTTTTCATATTAGATAAAGGTCACTAAACATGATCAGAAGAACAGAAGTATAATGTGACAAAGGCAAACCAGGCCCATTTTTTAAGCAAGAATAAAACTGCTAACGATTAAACAGAAGAGTTCACTACAACCTTACAGCACTAATCCATTAGATCATATCTCTGTAGAGGAACACTAAAAGTCCATCCATGGAAGAAGTTTTTAGCATATAACCTTTACGTTCATATAGGCTATGATGAAACTTTCCATGACCAAGATGATCTTGAACATTCATTCGAATGCTTGCTAATGAAAGTCGTTGATGCTATATTAACCAACCCTCATACGGAATCCTATCATAGTCTAAGTCTTGTAATAGACTATGATAGATACGTCATGAGGGTATGTAATCAATTTCACTTTTGACGATGATCAGTCACGCTGAGTGGATAATACTAGTAAAAGTCCTCGTTAAAGGAGGACATCGTAGAGCAGAATTGAAGAGGCATCATACCAACCCACAACGAAAAAATGTCTTACTGACGAAATTCGGATGTAAAACAGCTCTAAAAGGTAATGAGATTCTTTCTTCAAACCAATCAGAAGAAAGTAAACGAGAATACAACGACGTACAGACGAACCATATCAGTTCAAGGGGGGTATATATTCTCGTTTCGGGCTGAGGCCTAAAGTCCGCTACACCCCTTCGGGGTGATCCCTCCCTCAAGATCACACTCCTTTCAAGGGGCGCATCCCTCCTGGGTTTTCTTCCGGGGCTGTGTTTGCTTTAGATACTCTTGGTTAATGAACCCTGTTTATTCGTAAGTTAGGTACGTTAGTGTTAAAGTATTACTATGACAGGGTGAAATTAACACCTATATTTGTAGAGAAATGATGAGTTTTGTAAGATATTACTGTCTTACTTGCGATGATGTGTTAGAAACGTGAGCCTAGGTTAGAGTTTTTGTTGCAGTAATGTGTTCTGGTTGCCCGAGAAGTTTGCAATGTCACGTTCTAATTCATAGTTCAAATGATGTTTTATACTCGAGAGTGTAACACTTTGATGAAGATAGTGTCAATTCATAGCGTCAGTGCTGGTATTTCTTTGATAGATGATCACTTTGTTACAGGCGATTTGTTTAGATAAATACGTCTACCTTTACATTAAGGGCTCAGCCTAAAGTGCCTGTGCCTCCTACCGCTGTACACCCTCTTCAGCTGGACCCCGAGTGGTCTGTCGTGCATCTCTTCGGGGTGATCTCAAAGTATGCTTACAGTGTTTACAGTGCTATCAAATCGCCTCGGTATGATGCGCTGTTGCTAATCAAACAGTTTGAAATGATTATTTTCTGAAGAAGGGGGAAATTTTTTTGAATTGTCTAGTAAGGAAAAACATATTTCATGTTACCTCATGAAGCGTTAGGTGTTACAAGGCGCATCCCCCTGGGTTTCTCTCGGAAGGCTATGTGTTGCTTTAGATACTCTTGATTAATGAAACTGTTTATTCTTAAAGTAGGTACGTTATGTTAAATATTACTTGGACAATGTGAAAATAACACTTGATTTGTTAGAAAAAATGATGACAAGTTTCGTAAGATATTTACTGTGTTAATGACGATGATGTGTTGAGACGTGAGCCTAGATTAAGTTTTTGGGTAATGTTAGGTTTGCCTAGGAATTTTGCTAATTATGTCTATGTTTTATAGTTCAAATGATGTTTACTCAAAAACGAGTGACACTTTGATGAAAGATGGTGTTAATTCATAGGTCGAGATGCTGTTATCTTTGAGAGAGTTTGGACACTTTGTTAAGGATTTTGTAAGATAATACGTCTACCTGTTACAATAAGGGCTCAGCCCCAAAGAGGCGTGCCCTTACGCTTACACCCTCTTCATGACCCCGAGAGGTCCGTGCATACGCTCTGGGGTGAATCTCAGTAGTGCGTTACAGTGCTAACAGTGCTATCAAATCGCCCTCTGTTGATGCGCTGTGCTTAATTCAAACAGTTTTGAAATGAGATTTTGAAAGGGGCGGGTCTAAATAGGCGTAAGGATAAAAATATTCATCGTGCCTCATGAAAGCGTTAGGTGTTTACAAGGACACACCCCCCTGGTTTCTCTCGGCCCAAGCGTTATGTGCTGCTTTAATACTCTTGATTAATTGAAAAAATGTTATTCGTAGAGTTAGGTACGTTTAGTTTAATATTACATGACAATGTGAAATTAAAATGGTTAGAGAAATGATGAGTTTGTAAGATATTACTGGTGTTACCTGATGATGATGTGTTAAGAAACGTGAGCCTAGCATAAGTTTTTGCTGGGTAATGTTACAGGTCTGCCCTAGAATTTTGCTAATGTCTATCCTTATTCATAGTGGTTGGTATGTTCATACTCAAACGCGAAAGCTGACACTTTGATGAAGATGGTGTAATTCTAGTTCAGATGTGGTTATCTTGATTAGATTGGTCACCTTTTGTTGAGGATTTTGTTAGCATGATGGCGTTTTACTGTGCCTGATATGGCGAGAAAGCGTGGGAATATCGCAGTAGTAAACCTATTAGCTACTTACCTTGAATAAGTAGGGAATTTCAGGGGTTAGCTGGTTATTCATACCGCGAGGTATGGTAAGTTGCCTTAGGTACATATATCTTAGTGCGTAAGATATGTTAGTTTATTGATATGCAAAAGCTTTGTTGGTTAAGCATTATATTCAATCAGTTAGTATATACAATAACTTTATTTGTGTGGTTATGTTTTGGATAAAACTTTGTTTATGTTACAATTATTCGTTGGTCGGATTGATAATTGACAAGATATAGTTTTAATTCCTTGTTAAATATTTCTATGTCAATGTAAAATCAACGTTAATATGTTAGAGATACTTGAAAAATGTGAATCAGGTTACGTTTTGTACGGCTGTGTAGGTACTTTACTGCTGTTAAGATGGACTTTCGTTAATGTTAGTTGTTATATCGTCATGACGATTCGTCGATTGTACATATATTTCTTAGTCCACATTGATAGTATGTTTAGCTTTATTAAATGTGAAAATCAATGTTACGTTAGCACCTTATATTCGTGTCGGGTATATAAAGAACTTAAGTTTTGGACTTTATTGTGTTGTGTTCGTTCTAAAACGATGAATATATACCCCTTTTGAACTGAAATGGTTCGTTCGTTGCATTGTATTCTTGCTTACTTTCTTCTGATTGGTTTGAAAGAAAGAATCTCGTTACCTTTTAGAGCTGTTTATACATCCAAATTTCGTCACGTAATGACATTTTCGTTGTGTTGCTATGATGCACCCTCCATTCTGACTCCTACACGAAATGTCCTCTTTACGATGGACTCTTACATTAGTATTTCCACTCAGTTCTGAACTGATCATCTGTCCTCAAAATGAAATTGATTCCAACCCTCAAACGTATCCTATCATAGTCTATTACAAGACTTAGACTATGACAGGATTCGTATGAGCGTTGGAATCTATAGCATCAACGACTTCATTAGCACGCATTTCGAATGATGTTTCAAGATCTCTTGCGTTCATGGAAAAAAGTTCATCATACCTATATGAAGACAAGTTATGAGAAACTTTCTTCCATGACTTTTTAATTCTCTTATACAGATATGCAGTTTAAATCATGACTTGTGTGGGGATGCGAATCCCTGGAAATGTTAGCAGGTATTCTTTCTTAAGAGGCGCCTGGTTTGGCCTTTTTAACATTATATTCTTATTCTGATATTTATGTTGACTTTATTACATTATGAAGAACTTGTACGTTAGAGGTATACTCAATCGTCTGTATGATATATATCACACGGTTATGGTAAATTTTTGTACATGATTACCATGTTAATTCTGAATTACTTAATTATAAATTTGCGTTTACAGTTGTGAAGATATTAATGTGGAAACGGAATGAAACTTACTTCAATGGAATTAGTGTGTTCCTTTGTTTTAATGTTAACCCCATTATTTCTGTTTAACGAGGGCTTTGTCGTTGTGGGTTATTATATTCATAGTTCAGATGATGCTAAGTAAGCTTTATTCATGTGAAAACCTTTGTTACGTCAGCATATATTGGCTGATGCTTGTTTATGATATTCATGTTATGTTTATTCAAAATGATACTCGAAATGGACCTGATTCATAGAACAATAGATCACAGATGGTCAGGAGGCTAGGTTGGTTGGCTGTTTATTAGTATTTACTGCTTTAGGTAATGTAAAAATGCAAAAAAGAATTCAAAACATAAAAAAAGGAATAAGAAATGTTTATTTTTTATTTATTTATTTTATTTATTGCGTTCATTTCTGAAACCATTATTTTCGAAAATCTACAGACCAATAACATATATCAAGACACCAATGTATTCATTACCACAGAATATTTAATCGCACATCGCACCGGAGCCTGCACCGGTGCACTCTGTCAACTCCTACTTCCTCTGATGTCCAGACTCCTTTTTCATTCTTTCCTTCTGTATTCTTCCTTCATCCTTCTCATCCTCATCCTCATTCTTCATTCTTCGCACTCTGTGTTCCTTTTTTCAGTCGGACCCCCCTTAATGGTCCTAGGACCCCTACACGGACTTATAACTATCATATTCGAACTCCTCACGACCTGAATAGCCCCACTTATAGGACATCAAACGAGTGTGTATATGAATGTTTACAAAACTAGCCACACCGCACCCGGTTCCGGCACCAGTGTACGTGCCTTACCCTGAGGATCCTTCTCACACTCTTCCTCCTCAATCTTCCATTTCTTCTTCCTTTTCTTCTTCTTCCTCATGGTTTTGCATGTCCATGCATTCTCTTCTTTTTCAATGTGACCCCCCTCCTGTGGGGGCCCTGGACGCAGATACAGCTGATATCCACTCCAATCTCCGTCACAGACTCCGGACTCCTGCTCTCTATCCTTCTCCAAATTTCATTCTTCACGATCATTTTAATTTTTTCTGGGGGCAACAGCGCCCCCCCCTACCAGAGGGGACGCAGAGCTGAACGCATAATCCTCGTCTCCGACGAGATTTACGTACATCAGTATGAACTCACCATGCCAAATTTTTAGTCACGATACCGTTAAGCCTAACGAGTTTAGACGCGATCATTGACTAGAAGCTAGGATGGCAACACCCCCTTAGAGGTGACCTCGGCACCAACAACTCTGCAGTGGATCAGTTATCACTCACAAAATCATTTATACCAAGGTTAGAACGGCTCAAGCTCTATTCCTTCATATCATAGAGCGGACGCGGAGCTGTTGCAGTACAGAGCGCGGTGCGGTGCGGTGCGAGACAATGCAGAATCGGAGTCGCAGAAGCAGACGCAGAAGGGTTTAAAAAACACCTCAGAAGTGCTTCGGAAATCGACTCTTCGACGTAATAATAATAATAATAAATGGTTTTGTGTGCGCCACGCGCGCTCTGCTGTGTCTGTGCGTATAACAACCTTCGGTCTGTTTGATCCTCCTCTCACGGTGGTCGTCGCGTGAACGCTCGTTAGCGCCTAAAACTCACCCACGCAGATTCACCCACAAGGGCGTAGGCGCAAAATACGTGCGTCCACCCTCGGGCCGGCTGACCACCCGATCTACTAGTAATTCCTACAGAACTTGAAAATCTACACGATTTCCGTCCTTCACCCCAGATATTGACCTATTAATTCCAAGTTTGAAGCAAGCATTAGCAAGTTAAGAATAACTGCAATACTTAATGTGGTTCCGGATCCAGGAGGCACCACACTTATCGATCTTAATACATATATAATATAATACATAATATCTACAGATATTGTTAATTTTTCTTTACTATCGTAATCCCTACTATAGCTACATGCATAAAAGGTTCCATAATCATCTATTTATATTATTATATAAATATATATATATATATATATATATAAAAAATATATATACTATATAATATCTAGTATCAATGACTTTTGGGACCCAAGTTATTCTAACCGCAAACCGCAAAAAAGATAAGAAGGCGAAGAACGGCACCACTTCAAAGGGTGCCGCCATAAAAGGTCACTTCAAAAGTGACCGCGAAAAAAGGTCACGTGCCTCTATAGGCTAATTCTATAGGCTAGTATTCTATAAGGCACTCATATATGAAGGCTATATTTCTCTACCCTTCATAGGCGGTCCAGCGGGTTCGGCCCGACCTATTCATTGTAATGACATTAACCAACTCCGGTTCTTAGCTGTCTTTCTCCCTTTATTAAGTGTTACGGGGAGTCCGATTCGGTATTGATATTAGGAAAGGTGCTAGGATGCTTCCTTCTCTTGAGTTATACCCCCACCCCCCTTTCTAGCCTTCTAGCATGACGATGTCTACTCATGAGAACACGGGCTAATAATGGGTCTACTCCTAGGTTATAAGGGTACGGGGAGTGATTGGTATGCAAGAAGGTGCTAGTATGTTCCTTCAGAGTAGTATTCCCCCACCCCCCTTCTAACCCTTCTAGTCATAATACGTATATGAGCCTGAATATTCCGATATTGTGATCGATTAGAGTACCATAAAATTCGACACTGCTTGAAATCGGATTCTGTGGTTTACACGGCAAATCATATCACGCCTAAACAAAGAGAGCTAGTACTTAGATATACCGACGAGCTCTCACTTTACACCAACATTTATATTGGTATTATCTCGATATGGCCTTATAGAAATTACGCTCGGGCGATCCATCGTGTCTGTCCGCGACGAGATGATGGTTTTTCGAGTATAATCCTCGAGTCCGATTGCCGGCTATTTGCTGCGGGCAGTGAGCCGTTCTCGCAAAGCTCGTTGCAGGTTTTAGAAGATAGGCACCAACATGCGTCTGTTAGAGTGCGACTGCCGGAGAGTATAACCCCCTTCGACTAAAAAAACGCCTATTCAAACGTCCCGCTGTCTGCGTTCAAGCAGGTACCGGCTATATTGTCGATGTTGCTCCAAAAATAAAGATTTCTTCCTAGCTACTTTCCGAACGGTCCCATAGTTCCCCCCGGGGCCGCCGCCTAGTCTGGCTTTCTGGGTCATTGTATAGGTGTTATCCACACATCACAAGTCACTGGTTCACATCTTAGAACCAGTGACCGTCTAAGAGACATATGGCATATCTTTCTTCTCACAACTTACACATGTCTTCCGCGCTTAGAGTATTGCAACATTGTTGTATCCCATGTTTCAAGTCGCTACTCTACGTCAAAGGGGTTGGGGGCCCCAACCCCCTTAAAATTTAAAAAATGACTTAGAAAGCTGAAAATTGGTGAGTGTATAGAAAGGAATAAATGAAATTAGAATGGCATGTTAAAAACTATATTGGGCGAAACATTGAGCCGAGCCGGAGCCGGACGCTGCAGAGTGGGTTGTCGCCGCCGAATGGAAGTCAGGACTCGCCACGACCCACCATAATTTTAGAAAACAATGAGTGCCTCACATAATGTTTTCATGAGTGGAGGTTGAAGCTTCCATCTTGTTGAAGGGATCGTTCGGTTGGCATTAACGGCGTTACATTCCTAGCTCTTGCGAGCACGACGTAGCGTCCTACCATCTGTAGACACACCCCGCTATTACCTAAAGCCTCAAAACCCTATGTCTATAATGGTCAGTAGAGCCGATATGGACATATCAGTAGAATTGTTAGCGGATGCTCCTGTCTACCCAGTTATACCCAACTCTAGACACTCTCTATCTATGACAGTCTGCACGTTCATATGAATAACGCCGATAGTTAGTGTCTACCCTATGTTTGACAGGTATGACGGATCTCGATGGTTCCTGACTATTATGAACAGTCTATGTACATTAGGATGCGTTCGCTTCCTTCTACGATGACCCCCTTTAGCGATCGCTCCTGCCCCCTTTCGATGTTCTGCTGCATATTCACAGTCTTAAGGCGCTCATTATATTTCGCCTCGATACCGTAGTCAAGGCCTGACAATTGACTCTTTCCATAAAGCGTCGTGAGGGACTTAGTGAGATGCTAAGTCAGCACATGTAGGTACCTGATCGCTCTCAACCAGTAACCTGTTGTCGGAACTGTCGGCACACATATGAGGTCCCCAATTGGTTCGCAAGGTATCTGCCCAACTAGACTTAATAGTCGACTGTATTCGTACATGCTTGGCCACACCTCACACCTACACGCCTCTACAACAGCACGACACACACCACACAACCCGCTAGGCTCACTTCGATACACCACCGCTGCCGCTCAGGTACTGTTAACAACCACATATCACCCACCCGTAGACAGTAGAGCGTGCGAGCGCGCGAGTGCATGCGCGATATACCTACACTTAACACACATCACACATCACACATTACACTATGACACCTATATACCACAATACACACACCATAGACACTATACACCACCACCACATCTCCTTACCTCACCCAGTAACACTTACTACTACCCCCATAGAACACTTACACCATACACTCACCCATCTACTATTACACACTACACCACAACACCACATACACACACGACACACACACAGCTACAGTGAAAACAAAGAAAATTGCAGAGTACAGGACAGAGAAAAGATGAACAAAATAGAAGTTCCTTACGACTTAAGAAAACCAACATAGCAGTTCAGTTAAGCTGACCGCTATCCAATGGAACGTCAGCGCGGACTGCAGGGCCGATGCCTCCGGTCTGCTCCCCAAACGACGTCTAGTAAATCATATCTGTGCCTATTATCTCACACATAATATTTAGCGGGTGTTTATATATGTTTTCAGTGATATGAAATAACATGTGTTCAATATCACTTCCAAGGTGTCCAGCGGACACCAATTGAGATTGGACAGTGGACCCAACCCCAAAATTGTGGTTGTTTCTTTACCCTTTTAAATGAAATTTAAAAAGGATATTTATCATAGACTTACGCTCTCAAACGAGCCCTGATTTCATTATAAAATATATGGTAACAACCCGCCCTATGCTGCAATAAATATATGTAGCAAACATTCCCAATGTGCACAAAATTATGAAACTTAATACAGAGACTTAGCGGTACTCTCTCTAGGCTTACACAATAGTAATTCATTAGTTGACAACTGAGATATTCAAGTCAAAACTTACTTCGACTTGTTTAATGTATGCTATATCAAATCCCATCATATAAAGTGTCGTGGTGTGATGTGGAGTGGGTGTGTAGTGTTGCAGTGTATGTGTGTATGTGCTATGTTTTAGTTAGAGGTTCGTATACACATAGTCTTACATTTTTATTTCCAACTATTGAGGCATTTTATTTATAGAAAACTGTTTCCATTACCAAAGTGAGAGTTAAAGTTAAAGTCTATTTCATTTCTCTCAAAATATAGTTTAAAGTTAAATTTTAGTCGAAGGATAAGATTTATATTTCCATGTATTAAATACAAATGTTTTTGAAAAACATTGTCTTTCATGAAACATCTTTGTTTTCGAAAACATTTTCTTTTGTGAAAAATCAATTTTTATTTTTTGAAAAAACATGTTTTTTCAGTTTCTACGAAGAAAAGTTTTGTTAAATTTTCCACGAAAAACTGATTTTAGGGACCATAAAGCAAAAAGCAGTCTCTCCACTACAGCAAACAAGCCCCAGGAGATATTGAAAAGAACTATCAAGCTTTCCCTATGTTTTTTTTTTTTATGCTGGGGTGGGTCTTTCTTACCAATCTTACTATGTGAGAGATATATGTCACACCTATTCTGCTTCACATCCGAATCACTCACACTTATTTGTTATTTCACCATACGCCCATTTTTCTAAACTTTTTAAAAAAAACTAAGACGTGAAATAACATAATGTTTTAATTGAAAAACAGCAAGACGACGATTGGCGGCCACTAGAACCGTTATTTATTAATATAATAATATATATATCATATAATATAATTATTATATATATTATATAATATATATATAATATATATATATTATATATATATATATATATATATATATATATATATATATTATATTAAAACAGCTAACATTAAACAAATTCCATTACTTAACCAGCAGTAAATAGTAACTAACATGTTAAGCAACGTTAACATATTCACATTTTTCAGGTGAATTGTCTTTAACAAGTACTCAATATAATTCTATGACATAACATGTATAGTAATGATTTTAACGAAAGATTTATCGCTATCCCTATCCCTAACGAATTAATAAACTAAGAATAAATCGCACCCACACACACCACACCATTCAACACACACACTCTCACTCACCACACAACCCACACACACACACACAACACACACAGCACACAGGACAATATAGATCTCAACAAACCAAAGTTTTCAATTAATAAAAGCTACACAATAGCAGCTCAGCCTAAAACTAAGGAATATAATGACAACGAAACAAGAACCTAACATACTGTAAGCACACAACAGCTAAACTATTACATTTCACCATACTTAACAGCAGTAGCAAGTAGACC
This sequence comes from Trachelipus rathkii, assembly GCA_015478945.1. Taxonomy (NCBI): domain Eukaryota; kingdom Metazoa; phylum Arthropoda; class Malacostraca; order Isopoda; family Trachelipodidae; genus Trachelipus; species Trachelipus rathkii. The sequence continues at coordinate 15,885 of JABUQX010105380.1, forward strand.
CCTCCTAAGAATGCATACAAAAACTACCTATTCACACCGTTCTTAAACATTCAATGTTAATTTTCATTAAGTAAACAAAATATAAAAGTTTAAAAAATAATTTTTTAAAGAACAAAAAAAAAATTTTTAACGATAATTTTTTTAAAATTGTATAAAACTAAGAATAAATGCCACAGACACATCACACACACACACACACACGACACACACACACACACACACACACGAATCTATGTTAAACGTAACAATGTTTTCACATTAATAAGCTAACATATAACAACCTGAACTAAGAATATAAATACAACGACAAAACCTAAGCATACCTTAAACCACGAATAAACTGTTTACATTAGCAAATTCCATACTTAACAACAGTAAAGAGCTAACATTACATACCAAAACCGACCTATTCACACTTTTCAAGCATATCTGTACATATCAATGCTAATTTTACCTTAACATGGAATATTTACGACAAAAATTTATCATAACCCTGTCTAAATATCATACTGACAACGAAAAAAAGCTCACCTACCAAAGTTTTTCGCATTAACAATAGTAATATTTAACAAAAAAAAATCATTTTAGACAAGCACAAACCTTCTAACACGCTTCAATCTAAAAACGAATATGACGAGTATAAAATAAGTCTCGAGGAGAAAAAGATAAAGGCAAGATTATGGAACAACACAAGTCTTCTAAAAGAATAAGAAATATTTCAACAATCACGTAAAAGGGTATAGGATATTTCAGCCAATCACAGAGTAGGGGCAAATATAGATAACGGATATGTCCAACATGAAATCAGCATCCAAATATATACACTATATATATAATATATATAATATAATACAGTTATATATGATATCTATATAATAATATAATAGATAAATATACATCTTACATAATATTGCGTATAAACCAGTATCACATAGATACGCCCGCCCTATGTAAGAAATAAAAAAATCCAACACATAGCATACATAATAAGATATATAAAAGAATACCTCTTGCGGTCTCACCAGAGAACACACAGTGCACCCCTTGTAGATGAATGAATTCCCCCATGCGGCTATCACCCCAAGTGTGCGTTTAAGCTACGCGATTGCCTCGTGATGCCCCTGGGCTAGGGAGAGCGTGCTTTACTCCCTCTGTGAGAGCTATTCACCACCCGATCACGTCCGGGGCGTGATACATTTCACATCCACAAGGGTGAAATCCGTCCATCCTCTCATACTCGTCTCCACCGCTCGGTCGCCATTATCTCTCGCATGTATCTTTGTATATATTTATTATGGTATGCTTAGGTTGGAGTGGGTATACAAGGTTCGGATGCTACTATTTTGTTAAATGAAAGGAAGTCGGAAATTGATTATATAATTAAAATATTTAGTTTTTTATGAATATTAAATAAAATACGAATGTAGGAATATTTATTATTTACAAATAATTGGTGATGGAAGAACATACTTCAATCAAAACGCCACACGGAACGGGTAGCTCGTGATCAAATAAAAAAAAATAGTAACTTAAAATAGCATTCATCAATATTTCCTGTTCCCCAAGGGTTTAGTGGGTCAGGCGATACACCTATATCGAAACAACATACTGACAACAATTACACTAGGTATGCATTTCTATAGACGAAATGAAACAACACAAAGAGAAGAGAAAATACATCATAAGGTGCATATCACAACTACATTAGTCAAGACATACAAGATGATACAAGACTATGTTAAAACCAATATGGAAAATCACATATGGTAAACTGAACGATTTCTAATGATAGATCGAGAAATAAATGTAAATAGTTCCTCTCCATTAGTTTTAATTTTTATATCCGCACTCTCACTCTCAGAGTATTTTCTGTCTATTATCTTCTGGATCTTCTTTCTGCATTTTGCTTTATTGTGTTTACGTTATTATTTCCTCATAAACTTTATCTTGCTTCTACACAGCATGACGACGGGAGAGATGCTATAAAAGAATATCTGTTATTATGTTCATACATTCTATTATGTAAGGTATTACGTGTAAACAAGCGCGCAAATGTCTCGGCGTCTGATGTGCGAGTACTCGATGCGTGAGCGCGAGACGAGAGAGATAACAACTCGCACTTGAGGCGAGTGGTCGGTAAGCTATATAGTATATATATATAGTATATATATATAAGATATAATATATATATATATAATATATATATTATATATATATAATTTTAATACACTTAACATTTAAACAAAGATTTCCATACTAACAGCGTAGTAAATAAACTAACATATGCTGAACAAAACTAATCAGATTCACATTTTTTTTCATTGAATGTTTCTTAACCGGAGATTCAATGCTGAAGTGTGACATTAACATAGTAATATGTTAACGAAAGATTTATGCGATTTCCCACTATCAACCCAGCCATCTATTGCTCAGACCTCACAATCGACGGCAATATAGCTGCGGACGACGTCAACACCGACAGCACACAGCAAACAACACGCGGTGCCACTCACGTAACTAACTCCGCGGACACCCAGTCTCAATAATAACAACACGGATTAAGAGCTCACGATTAAATAAAGCGCGTACATCAGCGAGACACACCAACACTTTTAACAATCGTAATAAACCAGTTACAATCACATAAACGAGTTTATCGTCTTAAACTTATGCGTGACCTTACGACACACCGTCCGACCACGGTACAAAAAAAAACAAAAACAAAGACTATTAACACAAACAATAACAGAGAGAGAAATCAGAATTTCCATACATTCCACAGCAGATAAAGATACCAGAGAATATGACATAACATACACTAAACGACCCATCAAGCGCCTAGTGTTTCACACTCACGCGTGGTCTCAGGTCTCAGAAGCATGATACACAGTATTCAACTTCCTTACAGTTCACACATTCGTACAGATGTTGAGACAAAAGATTTTAACGTATTCCGTAACCTAAATCTGTTAGAGTCAAACTAAGAAAAATGCACAGACACACACCACACCTACACACACACACACACACACACACACTCGAATCTATGTTACGTATTACAATGTTACATTATAAAGCCAAAAGTAGCAACCACCTTGAACTAAATAATAATATACAACAACAAATAGACATACCTTAAACACGAATAACTTTACATTTAGGCAAGTTCCATACGACAACAGTAAGCGCACATAACTAACGAGACATTACAAAACGTTAACCTGAATTCACACTTAGTTCTTTCAAAGAGTTCAACATTTTTCTTACTAAATTTTTACACTCGTGTGGATTCCAACAATAATCAATTGCGTAATTTTTATGCGCCACACAATCTAGATTATTAACTCCCGGTAAAAATAGTTTTTTTTCATAACTCCAGAGTATGTGATTGTTTTCTTTATCACACTGACTAATGATCATGCAGATTTACCAAATTTTTTCGCACACACAATGTGTTAGTTATCATTTTTAACAAAGTCTATTAAATCCATCCATGCGAGCTTGACCCTCATCATACCCGAGCGTTCTAATCTAAAATATGTAAATATGACGATAAAATAATTCTGAACTCTTTCTAAGTAGAATGGAAGGCATATGGTACTGGGAAGAAATACATAATCAATTGAGAAAAGAAGAATATTTGTGTAAATTTTATCTATTTGAAACTATTGGCATGGCCCATTAAGCCCAATAAACTGAACTAGATCACCGGAGATTGCTCCACAGTCATGTGATAAGAGCATCCAGAGGTCCTTACAACTAAGTAACTTTTATCCTATTATATATAATTATATAAATATATATTATAATATATATTATATATATATTATATAATAATAATATTATATTATATATATATATATATATATATAATATATATTATATATATATATATATATTAATATATATATAATATATATATATCATATATATTATATATTTAATATATTATATATATTATTAATATAATATTTATATATCGATAAACTAATATTTTTATATATATTACATTAGAGATACCTCTCCCTATAATTTACATCCTGAAAGTAAAATCCAAATTAAAATAGTACATTACATAATAAAATATTAAGTATTAAAAGGATAATACATCTTCACGAGAGATGACTCACCGAGTTACACCCCTTGGTTAGATGATAATGAAGCCCCATGGTGCTGAGTATTATTCAATCATAATTGGCAAAGAGGCGATGTAAGCAGGCTGATAGGCCTGCTACCCCCTACTCATTCGGAGGGTTTAAGCCTGCTGCAATTGATCTCCACATCTTTTACGGGGTGATACCCGCAGCATGAGGAAGAGTCGAATTCAAAATATATACTAGCATAGAGAGGTGAAAACATCCACCGGTTGTTAGGTTGAGCAGGGATCTCGTCGGAGTGGATGGAACGTTAATTTCTAATATTTCATTATTATAATATTTCATTCTGTGCATTGTGTTTATGTCAATATCTATTGGATCTTTATACTGATTTACTTTTAGCTCTGAAAGTTTATAATGAGGGTTCGGGACTACTTCCTTTACGCTGATGGTATATTTTGATTCAGCCTAAGTTTTAAAACTACTATGTAAATATTGTGAAGTAGTTAGTTAAATAGATTCTTCGAGTTTTTTATAGGTACTTGTCGTCTACTGTGACATTTTAATAATGATAGTACTTTATTATATAAAGTATATATTAATATATTATATTTAGTATATTATGAGACCTATAATCTTCATATATAAATATATATATTATATATATATATATAATATACTAGATATAGATATATTATATATTATATAAGATAAAATAGTTAGTTAAATACTGGGATAAAAGTTATGTTTGTTATTTTAAATCCGTTATTAATCAATTTTAGCTACTTACTCTTGTTAGATTGTGACTGTAATAAATATCACTATATACCTTATTCCTATAGTGGATATGGTAATTGAAAAAGTTATTATATACTTATCATTATCTCTTTAAGACTTGTATAAGTATATGTAATATATATGGAATGAAAGTGAAATCGCAATTATCAGCAACCAATTTTTTGGACTATACACATTATAATTATTTATATACGTTATTACTATATTCATTTTATAATTAAGTATAGTATTGAAATAGTATATATATTATACGTTATATATATATATACTATTATAGTGATATATAATGAGAAGTGATTTTATATGCATACTGTCTTATAAAATGTATGTTTTTATGTATATATAAATTGAATAATACTATGATATAATGCTATAAAAACTGATTGTATTAGTGATACTAAGTTATGAGTGAGCTATATTTATTCGTTAATAATAGCAGTATATATTAGCATAATTATAGACAGTATAGTTTATATGATAAATTTTTTATGCGACTAAATAGTATAACATTACCATGTTAAATATGCTAAAAAAATTATATAGTCAATATTGATAATTAGTTCACAGTAATATTATATATGCCTTTGAATAAAAAGTTATATAATAGTGATAAATATAGTAGTATATTACTATATTAGTGTATTAGTATAATAGTTTTAGTACTCTATATTACTGTTGTTAAGTATTGAGAAATCATTGTCTATATATGTAAACAGTTTATTCGTAGTTATAAGGTAGTATAATTGTGTCTAAATTTGTAGCATGAGTTTGAGATACTATATATAATATTCTACGCTATTTACTAGAAGTGTTCCAATTTGAATAGCGATGATAGAGTGTCTATTACTTAATACTTATAGGGTTCGAGAGACAGTCATAATTTATCCTTGAGTTAGTTAATAACATATTGCAAATACGCCCTGTTCAAATTCAACTATAATTAAAAGGTGTGTGAGTGTTGTAAGAGGATGATCTTCTTGAAAATTATGATGAGTACATATAAAAATTTTCTTTGAGTTTATTAATACAATATTTTTTGACTTTATATGATTATATATAAAAGGCAAACGGTATTAAATCAAATAATAATATAGTAATTAAAATTATATAGTATAATTATTATAATTAACCATTGATTTACTGTAATATTACCACACGCGTATATTGAATATATGTTAAATTATAGAGAAATAGGTTAAAAACAATTTTATGTTCATTCCAAACTTTTTGGTTATATACCTTTTATGAGTATGGTATATCATTGTATAGTTTGGACATGATTGTTCAAGTTATTAATTTGAGGCTGTGTGCTTACAGACTAGCTCTTCTGTTAATGCCTCATTAGGAGATTTTTTACATCGGTAATACCAAATTAATATTCCCTTTGTTAGGTTCTTGTGTTTTGAGCGTAACTCTAGAGAGGAGCAATTAAGAGACTCGTGTGCGTTAATGTAGTAATTCTAAGCAGCTTTATAGCTATGTTACACAGTGTTTATTCCTGTGGGTGGTGTAAAGAATTCAAATAGTGTGTCGTGCTATCGTTGCAAAATCTCTAGATGCAATCCAATGTGCCCGAATTTACTTCAGCAGGGAATCGTTAGAGGTATTAAAGGATCACGAATAAATCTTTGTCTTAAATGAACCATTGATAAAGAGATAACAATTTGGAGGCAATTAGACCTATAGTTGATAGAACTATTCTTACTATAAGAATATTATAA
>JABUQX010105380.1:27500-49816 GCA_015478945.1 Trachelipus rathkii
TGATACCTGGTTTTAAGCTTAAAAAATAAAAGTGATTGTTTTAGCTTGATTTTGACGTTTTTGGGCTCTGTGTCGAGCTGCGTGGTCGTGCTGTTTGGTATGTAATAGTTAGGAATCGTAAATAATGCTATTAGTATTACTATTGGTATTGTACTTTTGAGCATGTACAATTTATTAACTTCATTTCTTTTGTTTCAGGATGAAATTTGTCGTATAAAGCAGCCAGTAATAATGGAAGGAGTACTACAAGTTCTGATGCCATCATCAAAGAGGAAACGGATCAATAGTATTGACTATAATCTTTGTAAATTGTGTCAAAAAAAAAGGAAAATGATTCACTTGTCGTTGAATCAAATTCCCCAAAACAACTTCTTGAAATCTTGCCAAAAAAAGTAAGTTCGGAGACAAAGAATTTGAATGTTTATGAGTTACTTTTTGATATAGACGAACTGGCAGAAAAAAATGTCGTTGTCATTTATCTTGCTATAAACGGTGCACTCACAAGATGTAACTAGAAAGATTGGAAGCCCAATATGAAAAGAGACAAGAAGCAATTGACATCATAAATGAACCTTCTACAAGTAACACTCGAAAACCATTCACAAGATCGTGCGGTGAACGAACAGAAAACATTTATGTTTTATCTATATATTTTTTGTTATTTTATTTTTCTGAAAATATTTTATTTATTATTTATTTATTTTATTAAAAGAACATTCTTCATGCAGTTTAGATCCAATTTCAATTATTTTTAAATATAATACTTTTTTTATATATAATCTGGATAATATTTTTAAATAACAAAAATTTATTTAAATGGATTCAAAAAAAAAAAAATTTGACTTTAACATCGAACTGTACTTTCAACAAAGAAAATTGAAAGCTTCAACACCATTCTATTATATACTTCTTTTTGAAAATCACACACAGAGAACGAAATATTACACTATATAACTATATATATATATATTATATATATATCATATAACTACTCTATATATACATATATATATATATATATATACTATATATATACTATATATATATATATATATATATATCATCCATCAATCATCATACCATCATCATCCACCAATCTCTCTTCCAAAGACTGGGTGTACCAGATTGCGAACGCACTGGAACAGAAAAGTATAGAAGAATATGATGACCAAAGTCGAAAAGAAAGCACCTTCCCTATATAGACCTCTCACCCCTTATGAATTATTATGCTTATAATAATAGAACTCGATGCACAGTCCGAATAGAAAAAATCCACCCTAGAGCTTTCACGTGGACCGCGATGGTAATATATACCTCTGTTACTTTATGTTGGTGGTTCATATCACCTTGGCCTAGTAGGGCACAACTCATACAGTCACTACCCTTTGGTACAAAAAACACGAGGTTCCTATGCTATACGACTCCTGAGATCTCGCTCTCATGGAAATTATTCGTTCATCTGCTTGCCCCATATGATTAGCCTCTTACATTGTAAATGTTGCTAAATTTATCCTAACAGACACACTACTACTCATTTTTATACGTAAATCACCAGAAATATTCCTTTACATAATAACTATATCAATTCCACAGTTTACTCTTTATATCGGTCTCACCCAGCCGGTCAATATTCCCAATCACACTCACACACACAACCTAACTATACTTATCTGCTTAATCAACTGATCATATACATTCACTGCTTATTTCCACCTGTACCTAAACCTATCTCACAAGTGCTTTACATTTCAAAACTCATTTCTCTTTATCTATACACTCGACGCAATTTTCTAACACACAACTCCCTAGCACGTTCAATTTTTATAAATACTTCATGGCACATATCACACATGAATATATACTCTAACAATTTACTTTAGATCTTTAATACTCTATTACCAGACCATAGTCTCACCTTACTATAATCATTACCCTGGCATCCAATTATAATCAAACACATGTAGACCTAATCAATAGGATCACTCAAGACTTAAGATCCCCTTATACATTCACTATCACCGAATTTTATAATTGCATATACGAGTCACTCTCCTAAATATTTCACATACACATAAAGTTCATCATCATTCCCCTTTTCACTAATATTATTAAATCTTTCGAAATACAGTTACATCTTGTAGCAGCTGCATACTCCATCTTAACACATAACTTTCATCACAGAGGACTGTCCTTACCCTATAATCAAACCAATTATATTCTTTTCCACACTTACTCTGACATATGTCAATTTTACTTTATCAAAACATCATTATTTTTATACTACACTCTATGCTATAAATCCTATCATCAAAACTTCACTATTATTCTAGAAATTCACCACTAAACTCAAACCCTAAAAATAATTAACCCAATATACGTATTGAGTTTATAATCACAGGAATTAATAAAGTATATGTATATAAATTAAATATAATAAGGAAGCTCTATGGCAGATGTTAATGTTCTCTAACGGCTTTGAATATATATGTGTTGGTGTTAGGCAGTATAAATTCTACAACTCGCAGCCGAATACAGTATGTTTTTATGGAAACGCTTAATACCTATAATTATAGTAAAGATAATTAAATGGTAGTGTATAAGAGACAGTGAGATTTGTGTATTTATAAATAATATTGTAACAGTCTAAGTAGAGACGTGAGGTCTCAAATTTAAGCCGTCGTTATTTCATTGTCTTGGGCATGAGTTCGCACTTGGGGGTTGTTCACAACTTTTGTACATATATTTATTCTAATGGTAAAGGGTAGGGTTAGGAAAGAAAAGTCGGTAGAGGATAGGGTGCTGGTAGGGCAGGGGAAGTAGTACTTAGTAATCGTCGATCGCGAAATAAGCAGGAATCGACGCAAGAGCAGTGGACAGCGATGCTCTTAACATACGTCCTCAATAGATAGCTACTAAAATAGGGTGGTGTATATCTCATGTCGCCTAACGAAGTATTTTGAGTGTTTCGATATAATTTGGGTAATCATATATATCCATGAGCTTAGAGACTTGCTGAAGGTGTGTATCCTCTCTTATCTCATTAGACTCATCTATATCATATAATAATATATCTGTTCTGTTGAGATGGGACAAAATCCGTATCTGATTTCCTTAGTTGGGAGAATGACAAATTTATCTCCGTCTCTCTTTAGAGAGCCTGCGTTATTTAGGCTTATACTGCGTAATATGCGCTAGTAGGGCGAATTTTATTTGTGGTAACTACATAACCCTCCATATTTCTGTAAATAGGGGCTTACTCATGCCCGTTAGTAGGTGTGAGTGATACAAATATAAATACATGGAAAAATGAGATATATAAATAGCGTAGACAATATGAAACGTTATATGATACATAAGTAGCTTAATTTAAGGATGATTATGTACTAAATTGAGTCTATTGAATACAGACTATAAGTATAAGGTCAAGATGTGAGTTAGTGACCATAAGTTTGTAAGCATTGTCACGAATGTCGCGAGACGACTATAATAGAAAGGAAATGCAAGATTTTAGAGCATAAGACACTGGACAGAAACCTCTGTGCGAGAATTGTTTTGTTTTAATTGAGAATAGTGCAGGGAGATGTGCTTGAATGAACAGTTAACTCTTAGTAGAGACATATTGGATAGATATATAATATATATATATATTAATAATATGAAGAGGTATATATTTAGCAAAATGACGGTTATAAAATTAAAAATAGAAGCGTTAGGTTAGACACGGCAATAGATGAGTTTTAAAAGAGAAAGATGTTTTGGAAGTATAAAAGGAAGAATAAAAAGTAAATATCTAAAACACTGATGCATACTTATAGGAGAAATGGAGGTAATAATGATAAATGCTTGGAAGAAGGATGTAATGGGGACTTGTAAGAGAAGAAAATAGGAAGCTCTTCTTGGAATTGGAAGCACGTCGAAAGGATAATATAGATAAGCGAATAAGGGGAACCTGTACATTAAGACTTAATGAATATAGGGATATGTGATGCTCTTTGTAACTGATGAATAATGGATGTGAAGGGATTTGTAGGGTAATAACACTTACTGAGAATCTGTTATAATATTAATTATTATATGAAGAGGTGATAGTGAATCGTGTGTGTATGAGTTTGGATGGTGCACATAGAAATGTTAAATAGTACTTTTGTGGAGGGATCGCACAGTGTGATATCATTGGAAAGGAGTGAAGGTTAAATGGTATAGTAGAGTGAGAATAGAATAAAAGAATTGGTAAAATACTTGCAGGTATAGAGATGAAATATTTTATCTGGTGAATGACTCAAAGAACGGAAGGCTAGTAAGTTGAGTGAATTGATTGGATTTTGAAGTTGTATAATTTAATAAAGCGTTTATGGAGGGTAATAGTTCCGAGGGATTGAGAGAGGAGACTTTATATAAACCTTATATATATACGGGTAAGGGAGATAAGGGTGACTGTAGAACTGTGGGAATTATAGTTTATTGAGTGTTGTATGAAAGATATATATATGCATGTATTTTGGTCGAAAGAGTGCGTCGAGTGACTGAAGACTGATTGATGAAGAACAGTATGCGGTTTTAGGAGTGCGCAAGAAAGTGATTGCTGCTGTGTTATTCATATTAGATACTGATATTGAGTCTTATTTGATACAAATGAACTGAGAAAATGAGGGAGAAAAGAATAAATTGTATTTAGGTTTTATGGATTTGCAAGCAGGCGCATGATAGGGTTAATAGGGAAGCTCTATGGCAGGTGTCAGTGATATATGGTGTGGTGATAGGCTTCTGAGTGGAATCAAAGTATGTATGTATGTAGTGGAAGGTGTTTAAGAATAAATGGTCGTCAAAAGTGATTTGGTTTATTATAATAGCAGGAGTGAGGCAGGGGATGTGTTATGTTCCCCTGGGTTATTCAATTTGTATAATGGTGGAGTTATGAAGAATTAGAGATGGGGGTGGCAGGAAAATGGTGTTAGAATGATGATGAGTGGAGTTTGAGTGGAAGGTGCCCTACTATTATAGTGCGGAGGTTTGGTTTTGTGTGGTGATCTGAAGAGAGTTTGAGAGGATTGTAAGAGAGATTTGGCAAGAGTATGCAAAGGAGGGGTTTGAAAAGTAAACGTAGATAAAGTAAGGTTATGGTTGAGTGAGGGCAGTCCTCGGTGTGAAGTTTATGTTATTGATGGGGAGGCAGCTGGAACAAGTGTCTGAGTTTAAATATTTAGGATATATGTTGGATGACAAAGAATGGATGATGCAGAGTGAGTAGGAAAATTGTGAATGGCAGGGAGGTGGTGGGTGGCGCAATTAAATCGTTGCTGACTGTAAACGGGACTGTCTTGAGCTGCGCTATGAGTCTTACATGAGGGTAATGTTGTTACCTGTGTTAATGTATAGTAGTGAGACTATGGTCTGGAATAAGAGGTATAGATCTACAGTTCAATGTGTTCAGATGGGACAATTTTAAGGGCGTGCTAGGTGTGAGAAGAATTGATAAAATGGGAATGAACGCATTAGGGAGTTGCTGTGGTGTGAAGAATGGGTTAAATGAGAGAATAAATGAAAGTTATGTTGAGATGGTTTGTCATCGTGGAAAGGATGAAACCGATAGTCGCCTGTTAAGCGATGTATAGTGGGTGAGTGTGTTGGGAACGACCGGCTGGTGAGACCGAAGAAAATGTGGATTGAGTCAGTAAACAATGTCTGAAGGAGAGAAATTGTGAGTTTGCAAAGGCGAGCATCAAGGTGCATACTAGGAGTGAATTGCGGGGTTTTTGTGAGGGGGTTGTGGTTGTGGCCCCATGGCTCAGGGAAATGAACCCTACACATGAGGATATGCCATACGTGAGGGTTCGGTTCGCGGTCTCTGAAGCTCTAGGGTGGATTTTCTGACTGCGAGAGTTCTCACTAATTAGGTATTGAAGGGGGCGGTAGGCTGGCTTTCTTTTCAAACTTGCCATAATTCTTTCTAACTACTTTTCTGATGCGCTTAGTCCGCCCACTTACCCCCAGTCCCTTGGGGCAAAGAGGAAGATGAAGATAAGAAATAAGATTTTTAATTTATATTATATATATATATATATATATATATATATATATATATATATATAATATATAATCTATATTATATATATATATATATATATAGTATATATATAATATATAGTATATATATTATATTATATATATATATATATTATATATATCCGTTATATATACCGTATATATATTATATTATATATAGTATTACCGTATATATAATTATATATATATAATATATATATATATATATATATAATATATATATATATATATATATATATATATATAATATATTATTTATATATATAATATATTCTTCATCTTCCTTTTAATTCCCAGACTGGGAGTAAGGTGTGTGACATGCATCGGAAAAAGAAACAGTAAAAGAATTGACAAGTCCGAAGAGAAACCCCAGCTTACCGCCTCCCTCTGTACCAGTGGCGGCTTCGTGAACCGAAAACATGGGGAGGCAACTTCAATATATATATATATATATATATATATTATATATATATATATATAGTATATATATCTATTATATATATTATATATAGTATTATATATATATAGTATAATATTATATATATATATAATATCTATCTATATATATATTCTTATCAGAAGGCGACTCCTACACTTCGTGCTTAGCACGAGTTATTATTAAAGAAATGAACGATATTCTTCAATTTTGGCGTTATGATACAATTCTCGCTTATTTTTTTTTTTGTGAAAATAGGTCATCTGAAAGAATACATTACATTGTATAAATGAAATCATTATTGTAAATATTAAACAACAATTGTAAATCATCGCCATTGAATAACATATTGTTGATCATTAAAGAAGATTGTAACGGCTCGTACTCTCCAAAACTGCAGAGAGCAATTTGCAAAGACGGTATACAATGCAATATCGTGAATTTGAATTTTTTATTTATTTTTTTTTTTTCTGTCTAAGAATCTAATAAAACACTCGTTTAATTTAAGAAAAAAAATTAAAATAAAACATTTACTTGTTCTTAATGCAACATTTCGGATAAAAATAAATTGGCATATATTTACAATTCTAATATGTGAATTTGAAAGGAAAACTAAAGACAACCCATAAAACCATTATATGGTAAGAAGAGACCTTTCGGAATGGGCATAACTCAATATTTTATAATAATTATTTTTGTTAATTATATATAATAAATAGAATAAAAAATGAATTAATGAACTAGATGCCTGAATAATAATGTGCTTTTCTTTTTTTAGCTGAGTTTGATATAATTTAGCACCTTGCCTCCGTAGAAGTCCTTTAAAAAAGAAACTTTGCCTCCAAAATGTTTATGATTTCCTTTTGTATAAAGGTTGTAACATTTTTTTAAAGGTTTAATTGATTTATTTTAATTAGTAAAAGAAGCTAAGAATAGGGTAAATATGTATATCGTGTTCTATTATATATTCGAAAAAATTAAAGGTTCATTTTTGTCCTCCTTCTCCATTTGAAATTGCTTAGTTTTTACACAGAAAAGGTTACTTATTCAGAAAGACTTCAAAATTAAACTAAAATTATTACACAAAAATATAGTAAAATTTAGTAATACTCTCTCTCTCTCATATACTATTATATAGATAAAGTATATATATATATATATATATTATATAATGATATAATAGTATATATATACTATATATATATATATATATATATATATTATATATATATATATATATATATTATATATATATATATATATATATATATATATATATAAATATATGTATCTATACTATATATTTATATATATATTAAATAATTTTTTTTTAAATTTAATTTTTTTAAAAAAAATTGATTTCTTGCCATTTCGAGAAGAGGCTTTGTGGAAAAATCCTTCAAAATAGACCAAAATAAGATAAGGGTTTCTTTTTAATTGGAATGCAAGCTGGATTTACAAATAATTAATGCTTTCTTTGTCTGGCCCAAATCGAAATTCCTCCAGTCAATGATTCTTATGAAAAATAATGTTTCGGCAAGAGAATAAATGATCTTAATGTAAAATTAGGGTTCTTGAAATAAAATTTTAAAACATTATTTTAATAGTAATAAATAGTAATTGAATTATTTTTATTACATAAGTTGCTTTTATTTTTTTTTAGAGGAGGCCCGGCTTCCTGTGCTTCCCCGTAAAGCCGCGCCTGCTCTGTACCATTATTAGTAAGAACTCGTCACAGTCAGAAAATCACGGGACTGCGACGGAACCGCGACGGACCTTCACCATGGTAAATCGTCAGTGTAAGGGTTGATCCCTGGGCCCAGATGGGCCACAACCATCAACCCCTCACAAAACCCCGCATTCACTCCTATTAAGGCACCTTTATTCTCGCCTCTGCAAACTCACATTTCTCTCTTTCAACATTCGTTTAAACTGACTCATCAGCTTTTTCTCGTCTTTTCCAGCCGTCGGTTCCCAAACACATCGCCACTATACATCCGCTTACGCAACCGACTATCATTCATCCTTTCCACATGACGCCAACCATCTCAACATGCTTTTATTTATTCTCTCGTTTATCCCTTTCTTCACCACCCACAAAACTATCTAATACGTTCATTCCCCAATTTTATCAATTCTTCTCACACTAGCACCCCCTAAGATTGTCAGTCTGAACACATTGAACTTTAGATTTATATTCCTTATTCCAGACCAGTCTTCACTACTTACCTAACACAGGCTAACAACATATTCCTCATGTACGATCCTAGCGCACTCAAGACTTAGTCCCCTTTAACCATTCACCAGGATTTAAATTGGCACAGCCAGCCTTCCTGATATTCACAATCTTTTCCTACTACAACTCTGCGATCATCCGTTCCCTTCTCATCCAAACATATACCTAAATATTTAACTCAGACACTTGTTCAGCCTGCTCACCATGTAACATAACTTCACACTGAGGACTGTCGCTCACTCACAAACCATAACCTTACTCTTTCTTATCTACGTTTTACTTTCAAACCCTCCTTTTACACACACTGCATTCTCCTAACCAATCCTCTTCAATACTCTCTTCCGATTCACCCACAACCAAAAAAAAACAAATATCCGCTATAATAGGTACAGGCACCCTCGCCATCATCTCCATCTCCATCATTCTAACACCATTTCCTGCCACCCCCACCTCTAATTCTTTCTAACCCCATCCATATTACAAATTGAATAAACCAAGGAGACATAACACAACCCTGCCTCACTCCGATATTAATACTAACCAATCACTTTTGACACCATTTATCTTACACACGCTTCACTATCGGTCATATCAAGCTTATTCTGATATATTATATACTATATATATATATATAATATATAATTATATATTATATATATATATATATAGTATATATATATTATTATATTATATATATATAGTATATATATAGCACCATATATATATATTATATAATATATATATATATATATATATATATATATATATATATATATATATATATATATATATATATATTATATATATATTTATTTTATATATTTTATATTATATATCGAAAAATATATATAAGCTTAATTTATTTATTTTAGGTTTAGAATTAGATTAAAAGAATCAGGTGAAAAAAATTGAAAAAACAATAAAAAGTTTATTTTTCAATGTTTGTTTTTGATTTGAAAAAAAAAACTGCATCTATACTAACACCTGCAATAGAGCTTCTCTATTAATCCTGTCATACGCCTGTTGTAAATCCATAAAACCTAAATATAATTTATTCTCCTCTCTTATTTGTTGCAATGTGAAAATTTGATCTACACATCCTTTATCCCTTTTAAATGCACCTTGTTCTTCTTCAATCAGTGCCTCAGTTACTCGACACACTCTTTGAATAAAGATACCAGCATTTATCTTCTCTAAAAACACTAAATAAACCAATTCCCCTATATTTCCTACAGATCCCCTTTTCCTCCTTTAGGGTACTACTACTACTGCTCTCCTCCAATCTTTCGGAACAAAACCCTCCATAAACGCTTTATTACACAACTTCCAAATCCAATCAATCACAATCTCACCTCCATTTTTGATCATTTCACCGCTAATTCCATCTACACATGCACATTTACCATTCTTAAGCTTTCTCACTCTACCTATTAACTCCTACCTACTAATTACCTAATCCCCAAAATACCTATTTCTTCTTACATCATCAAGCCCACACACATTCATTAAAACCTTTTCATTATCGCTAATGTTCTCACATACATTTTAATAGTCATAAAAGTGTCATCCCTATTCATTATTCTATGAATATTCACTCCCTTTACTTTTTCTTAACATTTCATACTTCCTTTCAGAACTTCCTATTCCCTTTTAAGTCCCCATTCATCATCCCTACAAACTGCTCATTTACCTCTTTTTTTTTTTCTTTTCTTCTATAAGCAATTTATAGTTTTCATTTTTTCCTCCATATATTTTACCATATCTCATTAGCTTTTAGCACATTCAACCATGCCTCTTATTTACTTTTAACCACTTGCACCATCTCTTCATTCTGTCACTATTGACATTCTAACTTCCGACTTTGGGACATCCACATATTTCTCTTGCACTACTAACAAAGGCTTTCTTCATTTGCGTCCAAATTTATTCAGTTTCACCTTGTTCACATTCAAATGGTTTATTTTCAAGTGCTTCCATACTTTTCCTTATAGCCTTATTCACTTAACTTCTCCCTCTTGCTCTTGATACACCCCACTTCATTTCTTATCTCTTTCCTTTCCATCCATGCTTCACTAACTTAATCTTACAAAAAACATGATGATCTGATATTCCCATCCCCAACCCCTTTACTGATTTAACATTTATCACATATTTCAACATCTTCTTCACTGACACAAAATCAATCATACTGAAATTCACTTCGATATCATCTCTACCTACCCCAACTCTCCCATACTTATAAATACTCTTGTGCCCCCAAAATATATTACTTGCACACATATCTCTTTCCTCACAGAAATCAATCACCTTTCTGCATTTGTTTTACCATCCTTTATCGATCACCTATCCAACCATTTAGGTCGCCCATCCCAATCAATCTATAGCTCCAACTCACCCCATCCTTAAACATCATTCAGATTATCCCAGAAAGTCACACTCTCCTCAACATCACCCTCAGATGGACCATATGTTGCAACTTAAAATTTAATTTTTTTAAATTTTTTTTATTTATTTATTTATTAGCCCAGACCATTTCTGAAAGGATGAACCATCACATTGTGACAATTTTTTTTTTTTTTTATTTTTTTTTTTTTTTTTTTTTTTGTGCACCCGAAGCTTCCAACAGTACCATACATATGTCTTTACAAATTTATTTACAATTATTTCCCACTTAAGTTTGCTTCTAACTTCTTCTTCTTATTTACAATATATATTATATATACATAATATATATCTACATACTATTTTATATTTAATTTTCAATCAGTATCAAAATATCACCATAATAAAATGGATAATGATTTACATACTATATAATTGATAAATTATATAACGAATTATTACTAGACCCTAAACTTATAATTCATTCTGATTAATTCACAGATGTACCATCTCCCTCAACTAATTATACTAATAATAAACTTTTCTTATTGAGTTGTTTTCATGATAAAAGTTTTTCTACATTTTTAATATTTCTTTAACTAACTCTTTAAGTGGAGAAGCTTATGACAGACATGATGAGATATAAGAGTTATTGCTTAGAACTTGGAGAAATATGGCATTATAATCAGGATCCAAGTTAATCATTCATGTGTGATAAACCTATCTATAGCACTTGTTCTATTTTGGCTAGTTGGGTATGATATTCGTGTATGGTGATAATAACATTTTAAATTAGTTGTAATTTTTATAAATATATAAATTCTGTTGACTATATTTAATTTGTAAGGTGTAGAAGACTATGATACATTGTTTTTTAAGGGGTATCTTATCTTGTTTTAATTAAATTTTTGTAATGGTGTGGAATTTCGCTATATAATTTACTACTCCATTAGTAATCTGAAACAAAGTACAATACTCAATAGATAGACTTTGGTTAGAATTATGAAGCATAAATTTATAAGTTCACTTCGTGCATTTTTTAGAGTACTACCTTAACCTATACTATTAATATATACATATATAAATATAATATAATGAGCAGTATTAAGGTTGAAATTTGTACAAAAATTTCATTGGGTACTGGATTATATATCTATCTGCTTATTCAGGTTTAAAATCTAATAAAGACGTTAACAGTCGGTTCGCTTTCTTTCTCTTATTCAAACAGCAAAAGAGTTAACAACAATATTCGTTATTTGCGGAAAATAAGTTTTATAACCAAAGTATACTGTTCGTCTATATTTAGGGTATAGTCGATTGGATGAGCGAGAGACTTTCCGACCAGAGTTTCACTGCACACGAGCTTGTATAGGCCAAGATTGTGCAATATTGGACGGCAAAGGGTATAGCATAGGTGCAACTAATTAAAATGTACTAGGGTGTAGAGGCATACATACGGAGTCTAAGTCGAGTGCGTTCTCTACTGAAGTTCTATATTCCATGAGGGTAAGTTCTGTTACTGTGTTATTGTTAAGTGTGGTGAAGTTGTGGTGGATTGTGAGTAGCTATTTTGTTCACCAGAGAGATATAGAGAAATAAATAAGAATTTCTTATGGATCCTATGAGTAGTTTGATATGGTAGCGAGTTTTAGGAGGTATATAGCTAGGCTGTGTAACGAGATGGATAATCTTGTTTGACATGGAAATGGATAGCCGGTATTAGAAGTGTGTGATGAGAAAAGAAGGAGAGAGAGAGGAGTATATATATGAGAGATTTATAATTTGATTAAAGTTATAATAATAATAATTATGGTTTGGTCATGTGGAGTAGTAACACAGTGAAACTGAACGTTTTGGATTTAAATCGATGTATTATTATTATATGATTTTATTATGTGGTGAGATAGTGTGTTAGAGTTGAGGTAATCGGGACCCGGGTTATGTGTGAGTATCACTGTGTATTTATATGAAAATGTTGTTTTATGTGATGTTATTAAATTAATATATGTATTCTGATTAGTGTAGAATATTTGAAAGTTTTTGTGTGAGTTCATGATATGTGTGTATGAGTATTATATGCTATGATTAATTTGAGTATTGTAATGTTGCGTGATGTGTTTTTTTAATTTATTTAAGAGTGTGTGTGAGTGTGTCTATTGGTAATTGTTTGTAACTCTTCTTAAATCTTTTTAGGTTCTTAAGTGGATTGTATTCTTTATATTTGATCTGATTTTTACATAAGTAGAGTGGTCCGAGTTGTCGGATCACAAATGAATGACTAAAATTGCATCTCTCTTTAAGGTTATTTAAATTGTTGTGATTTTATTCTTCTTGTAAGAGTATGTAGCTAAAATTCCTTAATATTAATTTGTGATAAAACAACGAAGTGATGTGTGCCTGTTATGATTTGTGGTATTTTCCTTATTTTCTTTGAGATTTTCTAGTGTTTTCATGTATTTTTTTCTATTTTTATCTATTTATCTTTTGCTATTTTTATTTTTATTCTTTTTATCTTTATTTTTATGTTTCTAATATTATTATCATAACCTAAATTTAACCATTATTATTCATTATTATTATTATTAATTATTATTATTATTATTATATCCATTAATATTCATTTTAGATTAGTCATAAAGAGGTAGGTGAATACTTATATAAAAGCAAGTAAAGTTAAGAATTATTAATAATATGTTATAATTATTATTATTATTATTATATATATTTTAATTATTAATTAATTATTTAATTTAAAATTAATAACCGTCTATGTGACAATAGATTGGATGAATGTGTACTGATATTCAAATTAGATTTTGAGCTAGGTTATTAATTAATCGTTATAACAGTTTTTAATATTAGTCTAGAAATTTATAAGAACTAATAACAGACCAAGACCAATCTAACGATAAATTGATGGACTCACATTTGGTTAATTAGAATGAGGAAAAATAATTCAGGTATATTTATGGTTTACAAAATATGTTACTTCAATTTAAATTCCCATTTGCTCGTTATGCAGAAGGGGACTAGCCATCATAAGTATTCTTATGAATTTCTATGTACTTCATCTAATATTTGATGAAGTTTATAGATAAAATTAACTTTTCAGTAGTTTTTTGACTTAAATAACCTTAAGCATATTAACCACAGTAAGCATATATATTACTGACCATCAAGTAGAGAATACTCTAAGTTGCATAAGTACTCCGGGTTGGGGGTGCGAAGGGGTTCTCAATGTATATTGGGGTGTTCTAAGTTACCCGCGACCAGAATTCAATAACGTTGAATTTGTTTTGTGTTGACTAGAGTGCATCTGCCGTTCACACTAATATTTTCCCGTCCCAAACTTTCCCGCACACAGAATATAATATTAAAACAAATATTTAAATTGTGTGAATTCGAGTAGAATTTATTTCTTATAAGTCATATATAATTATTTTTTAGTTAATCTTATCTATCGTGGTAAAAATTTTTTTTTATATGGTATAAAAGTGTTCTTAATATTTTATTGTTATTTTTTAAATTATATTGTGACTTAGGAATTATCTTTATGCTTCGATATTAGAGTAAATGTTATAAATTATGTAACATGCAATTTTTAATATAATTCAATTCCTTAAATAGGGCAATATCAAATTTATACCTTATTACGATACAATAATTTATCACTTATCCTATCTGACCTTCTATGTATGTAAAATATATATATAATCAATGGTGGTACATACCCATTAGTCCCTTACTTTTATTGTTGTCTATATTACATTCACATATCAAATAAGAGTATGATAAATAAAACTCAAGGATGACACTGAACCTACCACCTTGGCCGCATCAGATTTACTCCAATAAACCATAAATGATGTTCAACTCTGTTAATAGGTTATATGACATATTTATAATAGTATATTTATTATGTGGTTCATAAATTTAAAAAGTTAATATGAGTTAATGTAATAAATAGGAATGTAGCATTTTCATACGTTTATGGAAAATAAGGTATAGCAATTTGTATCCTTTTAAGATTGAATATGATCCTCTGTTATACCTTTAAAGCCTTTTATGATTGAATATGATCATCTGTTATACCTTTATTTCCTTTTAAGATTGAATATGATCCTCTGTTATACCTTTAAAGCCTTTTATGATTGAATATGATCATCTGTTATACCTTTATAGCCTTTTAAGATTGAATATGATCATCTGTTATACCTCTATATCATTTTAAGATTGAATATGATCATCTGTTATACCTTTATATCCTTTTAAGATTGAATATTATCATCTGTTATACCTTTACAGCCTTTTATAATTGAATATGATCATCTGTTATAAAAACTTCTACCGAATAGACAGGCACATATGTACGAGATATTATTGAGCTACATAGTAAATAAATATCGAAAAAAACAATAAGATCTTCATGGAGACAAGAACAAATATTTGCATTTTTTTTATTTTCCTTATTTCTTTTGTTTTGAAGGGATGAGTGAGGCGGAAATTCAAGGGATACATGATGGTTTTAATATGTCATTTCTTATTTTTTAATGTTTTATTTGCTTATTTGAACGTTGGATAGAATCGTAACCAAACATTTTCCCGCTTATTTACTACCAATTGGTTCATTGCATTTTGCAGAGGAGGAGTCGCAAGTTATAGGAAATTATACGATAATAATAATAATTACAGAAAAGTTGATAAAGAAATTTTTGTAAAGCACGATCGAAAAGGTGCATGAGAATATGATACTGAAAATCAAATAAGCGGCAAAAGAGGCAAATGTAATGAATCTAATAAAGTAACAATTATAACCATATCGACCCTAATGATAAATTGATAATTAGTATACCAAAGATGCATGAATCCCACAATATCTGAGTGGGGGTAGATTATTGCAAGGGATTTTTCTGTAAACAAAATTAGATCATCTGCCTATTGCAAATAATAAAAAAAAATATAGCCCCAAAGATACAAAGGTTGATTAGAAGCTCTAAGGATATATTAGTGCAGTGAAACTACTTGACACTTACGGACATATTTTACTGTAGGTTTTTTATAATATCAAAACACCAATCAAATGCTCCACGTGAACTTAAAAGTAAAGGGACCTTCTCGATTTTACTTTTTAAATTTTCAGCCCCATGCCGTTCATCTCTGCAAATGCTAAACTGTCTAGGTTCTTTTACATATAACTTTTTACTTGTTCCTTTAATTTTTAAAAAATCCATAATTAGTTCGTATTTCTAATAAAATATTTCAACGCTAATTTTTGCACCTTTCCTCGCTGATTTATCGACTAATGAACACTTTTTTGAGCGACGCACTGAGCCAGAAAGCAGTCAAGAACACAATTTCAAAAATAAAAAGATTGTATATGTCAAATTGCTTTTTATAACTATATTTAATTAAAACTAAGAACGTAATTAACAGGAATACTGGAAAAAATTAAACAATAATAATCTAAGGTAACTTGACCTAACCTAACTTAACCTAACCTTACCCAACCTAACCTAACCTAACCTAACCTAATCTATCGCAACCTACGTAACCGAACCTAAATAAATCTAACTTAATGTAAACTAACTTATCCTAACCTAACCCAATCTAACCTAAACAAACCTAATCGCATGTTCTGTAACGTTATCTAAAGGAACTAAAACAGACTTAATCACATGTACTGTAACGTAATCTAACGTAACTAAAATAAATCATATTTAACCTAAGTCTTGGAAATATAATATTAAAGAACGTGATATGCATGCATAACAAAAAATACCAACTTACTTCCCGAAGAAAAATTTTGTAGTTAACAGTTGTCGTCTTTGCAATATGAAGTTCTTTTTTGCAGTAGTTAATAGATGTAAGTTCTTTAGTCCATGCATAAATGAATTTAAAAATCCAAAGATAGGATCCTGCTTAATAATATAATATATTATATATATATATATATATATTATATATATATATATATATATAATATATATATATATATATATATAATATATATAATATATATTTATATTATTTATATTTATATATTATATATATATATATATACTAATATATATATACTATACATTATATATATTATATATATATTTATATATATATATTATATATATTTAATATATATATATAATTATATATATATATATATATATAATAGTATATATTATATATATATATATATATATTATATATTTAGAAGGTGTACCGGAATTCCGGTCCCGCAGGAATTCCGGCCGGAATTTTGAACCCATTTTTTTCTGCGAGTTTACCCGGTTCTGGCCGGAAATTTAGAAAAAATTTCCGGCCGGATAACACGAGAGGAATTGCTATTTTCTCTGCGAAAAATTATTGGCTGGAAAAGAGATTATTTTAATTTTATATAACCCATAGCCTAATTCTATTATTACAAATATAAAATAGTAGCTTTGTGTAGTATTCATACAGTATATCACATACCTAGTATTATTTAAATAAAGTGTACTCAAATATCTCAAAATATAGGAATTCCATTTATATTCACATTAAAATTCAAATTTAATTGCCAAAATTATATATATATGTATATATATATATATATAATATTATATTAATATATCATATTATATATATTATATTAATTAATAATATATATATATATATATATTATTTATATATATAATTATTATATATATATATATATTATTATATATATATATATATATATATATATATATTATATATATTTTATATATTTATTATACTAATATATTATATAGTATATATATATATATATATATATATATATATATATTATATATAATATATAGTATTAATATAACTATATATAGTATATATATATATATTATATATATATATTTATATATTATAATATATAATATATTATATATATAAGTACAAAATTTTTTAAACCTTTACACTGTAAAAATATAATACATTCTATTAAATACTCCCTTATTAATATATATATAATTAATATATATATATACTATATATAGTATTAATATATTATATATTATATATTATATATATATATATATATATTATAATATATAATATATATATATATATATATATTATATAATATATATATATTCATATATAAAAGTTACCTTTCTTTATTCATTTATGGCGAAATATTTTTATAGCTGAATTGTGATGAAGTAAAAAGAAACTTGTACTAACCAGTATTGGGCGATATTTTTTAAACGTTTTTTGGCTCAGTTATATTTCCTGCTGGTGATTGAGTAAATAAATTTTTCTGAATATGTGGAATAGATTCCAAAGGCTGGTTATCCATTCTCTAGTACTGCTATGCTTTGGAAATTTAGCTTTGTTCACTTTTCCACCAATTAAGGAATTCTTTTATTCCCAGATTAGAAATTGATTTTTTCTGGTAAAAAAAAATTTCCTTTATCTTTAAAATTTTCTTATCTTTTGGAAAGCCACTGATTTTTCTTTTTTCACTTTTTCATCTAACTACTCGCTGTGTCCTATCTCACTATTCTTCAAATTAAATAAAACGAAGTAAATTTGCAAGTAAATTTTTATTTCTTAATGCTTACCTGATGATTTTGAATATGTATACTTGGAAATCTAAGTTTTATTGCAGTTAATCATGCTCTTTCTGTAAATGATTCATCGCCTGCAACCTTCTTTTATTCTGTACTGCTACTACTATTATCAACTTTCTAACTATCAATTATTTGCTATATTTTCTTTCAGGTAGATTATACCATTTTTCTATCAGTTTCTTCTTATTTCATTAGAAAATTAAGTCAGTCAGTCAGTTAGTATCTTGGTTCTACTACAGTATTTAAAACGATTTGTTTTGATATATGTCTATATTGATCCTTTCTCTTCTCTACCATTTTATTCATAAATCTAAAGCTCTAATGCTTCTTCACCTTTACTTTATTCTCATGCTGTCATCCTCAGAAGTTTATGAAGAGATATGCTGGAGAGCTCAAATATGTAAGAATAATTGATGATTTATAATCTGAATTTTGCTTATTATAGTGTATATTTTACCGTAAATAATGGTGATTGGCAAAACTCTATAGAATTTTTTCAAGTTTATTATGGTCATTTAATGCAGTCAAAAAACTTAAATATTGATTGTCTATAATATTAAACTTGCGAGGTCTTTTCAATAACATTCAAATTCTTTCTATAGATCAATATGTGCTTATTACCACCTTGTATTAAATCTTTTGAATTGGCATAAGTGGGCTTGCAAGATGTGGATCCAAGTCTCTTTGTATTCTTTTAAAGTAATTACAGCTCAAAAACTGGAATGAATGAAATGTGTACAAATATTCTTACATTTCTTTAATTAAATCACACTGTTCTTTGAGAAAATAAGGCATCTTTAATAAATTAAAGTTTATGAATAAAACAAGAAAAACTTGTGTATCCTGCTAAATCAGTTTCCCTGTTATATTCTCCATCTCGAGTAATCAATGAGGATTTATGTTAGTGACAGGAATTTTCCCAATTATATTCAAGACAGCAAAACTCATAGTGATTTAAATTCCAGAATGAGAACTTGGGAATACTTGCAATGGAGTATAGTTAACAGTCCATTTTTTTAAAACTTTTTTGGTAAGTCAGAGTGCAGTTAAAGAAATAAATGAGCTCGTTTGAAATTATTTAGCTCTTAATATATCTGTAGTAAATGATTCTGATCAGCCTTAGAGAACTTCTCGAATACTGCTCGGATCCTCAAATTTCTGTATAAGTTTGGTAACATTTTCTCTACAAATTATTTTCTACTAGGGAATAAGATATTTTTGGTTGAAGATGGGCAATAAAGTTCTATGAATCCTACTCTTCTGTGACTGTGATGGTTGGTTATCATTTGGATAAATTCATTTTTTCCTGTGAATTTGGTGTCATTGATATGCCAAAATTTTTTTTGGGGAGAAACTCTCTCTTCAAAAACTCACTTATTATCACAGCTTGGATTATTGCTTCTTTTTGTAGCTTTTCCTGTTATAGAAATACAACTTCTCTCCCTTTTACTATTAAAATAATTTGGACTTCCAAGTATATTACTATTTCAATAGTATGACGTTGTTACTAAATATATATATAAGATTTTATGTTGAAGTTATAAAAATAATATTTTTTTTTTAATTTCTTTATAAGTTGTTTTTGACTGGCCAAAAGATAAATTCCGGTTCAGCGGAATTTTTTTTATTGTGATTTCACCGGCTATTACGGTTTCCCGACGCGGTAACTGAAAATTCAGTTACGGTACACACTAATATATATATATATATATTATATATATATATATATAATATATTATATATTTTAATATATATATAATTTATATATATATATATATATATATATATTATATATATATATTATATATATATTAATATTATATATATATTATATATATGTTGAGGAGAAGAGTAGGAGGTGATGGTTGTATTTAAAAAGGGCAAATTTGATTTTGCTCGCTGTGACTGTAACAAAGAGACGAAGGAAACGGTGAAAATGAGAAGTGGAGGTGGTGGTGAATGTGTGTGTGCTGGTGTTGGAAAGGAATGAGAGGGGGATGAGAGAAGAAGACTTGCAATTTTGATGAGTGACCTGATGTACAAAGGCTATGGTAGAATTTGTGTGTGTGAGTCCTAGAATTCTAATGGTTAAATTTAAGTTTGAAAAAGGTCAAGGTATGTATGTGTGTTTTTGTGACATATGGTCCATCACTGAGGGTAATGTTGGAGAGAGTAACGTTTTTTTGGGATTAATCTGAATGTATGTTTCTGGATGGGGTGAGTAGGTGCTTCAGATTAGATTGATAGTGTTGAGGACCTGAATGGTTGGATAGATAATCAAAAAGGGATGGTATTACAAGTGGTTTTGGGGTGGCGGGAGATAAAAATGAGAATGGTAGGAAGGTGATTGAATTTCTGTGAAGAGGAGGTATGTGTGTATAGTAATACTATTCTTTAAAACAAACAATAGAATTCATAAATATGTTATTGGTGTAGGTAGAGATGGTAATTCAAAGTGGAAAGTATGATTGATTTTGTGCTGGTGAAGAAGGAGATTAGTTTTGAAGTATGTGTTTGTGAAATGTTAATCAGTGAGTACGGTTTAGGAATAGGATTTCGGATCATTAATGTTGTTCTATGTAAAATTAAAATTAAGTTGTGGGGGCTTGGATGGAAGAGGAAGGTGATACGAAAGGATATAGGTAAAATTAAGAAGTGAGAAGTTAGTGGAACACGACAACTAAGGCATAAGTAATGTAGAGCGCATCGCTAGTAATCGGTTGAATGTGAACAATTGATACTGAACAAATCTTGGGGGCAAATGAAGGAAGCAATGTTAGTAGTGCAAAGAAGTATGTGATGTGCTAAAGTAGGAAGTAAGAATGTTAACCGTGAATGGTGGAATGATTAGGAGATGAAAAGCAGTTAAAGGTAAAAAGAAGCGTGGTTGATGTACTAAAGCAAATGATGAGTCTCAAAAGAAAGATGCTTTGGAATTATATAAGGAGGAAAAAGAAATATTAAGGTGCATACGTAGGGAGAAAACAAAGAGGTAAATGAAGTTTTGAAAGAGGATGAATGGGGATTTACAAGGAATAGGAAGCTCTTCCTGGAAGGAAAGGTTAAGAAATGAAGCAATAAGGGGAAGTCTGCTAGTATGATAGGGATGTGCTTTTGTACTGATGAAATAGATGTGGAGGGGAGTGTGGAAAGAAAGCACTTCGAAAATCTGCACAACTTAGCAGTAATAAGAGGTGATAGTGAAAATGCGTGTGTGTTTGATGGTGCAAGAGGAATAGGTATTTTGGGGATGTGATGTTAATTAGTAGGAGGGAGGTAATGGGTAGAGTGAGAAAGTTGAGAATGGTAAATCTGGCAGGTATAGAATGAAATTACTGGTGGAAATGATAAGAACGGGGGCGAGACTGGTGATTTGATTGGATTCTGAAGTTGTGTATAAAGCTTTATGGAGGGTATAGTTTCCAGGGATTAGAGGAGGAGTAATAATACACTTATATAAGAGTAAGGGAGAAAAGGGGAACTGTAGAAATTATACGGGGAAAATTTATGGAGTGTTGTAGGGAAGGTATAATGCTGGTATTTTGGTTGATTAGAAAGAGTTCTCCGAGTGACTGAAGGAATGATTGGTGAGAACAAGGTGCGTTTAGGAGTGGGA
>JABUQX010105381.1:0-5000 GCA_015478945.1 Trachelipus rathkii
AAACTGTTGATTCGTAAAGTTAGGTCACGTTTATGTTAAATATTACTATTGCAATGTGAAATTAACACTGATTTGTTTAGAGAAATGATGATTTTTGTAAGATTATTACCGTGTTAACTGACGATGAGTGTTAGAAACCGTGAGCCTAGGTTAAGGTTTTTGTTGGTAATGTTAGTTACTTACAATTTTGCTAATGTCTATGTTATTCATAGTTCAATTGATGTTTACTCAAAAAAACGAGTGGACACTTTGATTGAAGATGTGTTAATTCGTACACTTAGTTCCAGATGTTAGGTAGTCTCTGTGATAGATTGGTCCACTTTGTTGAGGGATTTTTGTTTAGATGACGCGGATTTTACCTGTTTGCTGATATGCGAGGAAAAGTGGGAACATATCGAGTAATTGTTATGACCTATTAGCTACGATTACCTTTGACACGTAGGAAATTTCAGGAGTAGCTGATTATCATTACACGAGGTATGTAAGTTTGCCTTTGTACCATTATATTCTTAGTTGCGGTTCTGATATGCTAGCTTTAAGCTTTATTGATGCTAAAAGCTTTGTTGGTTAAGCGATATATTCGATGGCGCTAGTATTATAAAGAAAACTTAGTTTTTGTGTTATGTTTGGCAAAAACTACTTTGTTATGTTCACAATTATTCGGTGGTTTGGATGATAATGGTCAAGATTATGATAAATCCTTGTAAATATACTATGTCAATCCTTTGTGCTTTTTTGTGTAATATTTAGAGATAATGCTTGGAATAAGTATGAATAGGTTACGTTTGTGTATGCTATCTTAGTTACTTTACAGGTGTTAAGTGTGGAGCTTTGTTAATGTTAACACTTTATTCTTGCCTAAGTTGTGTGTTAGTTGGTCGTTGTACATTATTTTCTTAGTTCATATGATGCTATGTTAGCTATATTTATGTGAAAACTTTGTTATGTTTCGCATATATCCAATGGTTAGTATATAAAGAACTCATTTTGCGCCTTATGTTTATCCGAAATGAAATATACTCTAAAATGCTACGTAAATCAGTGTATGTTAATGTAAAATTAAACATTGGATATGTTTAGAGATAGAGATATGCGTTGAAAAATGTGACATAGGTTACCGTTTTTGTATTGCTGTGCAGGTTACTTTACTGCTATTAAGTACGGCACTTTGTTAATGTTAGTTGTTTATTCTAACGTAAGGTGCGTTAGACTTTGTTATTGTACATTATATTTTAGTTCTGGTAATGCTATGTTACTTTATTAATGTGAAAAACAATGTTACGTTAGCATATTCGTTGGTTGGTAATAAAGAACTTATTTTTGTACTCATGTTATTGTTGTTGTTGTTGTTGTGTTTGGTTGTTGTTTGTTGTTGTTGTTGTTTGTCTGTTTGTTGTGTGTGTTGCTGTCTAAACGAAATATATACCCTTTTGAGGCTATTGGAAATATCTAATGTGTTTGTTTACCTTTCTTCTGATTGGTTGAAAGAAAGAATTTCAATACCTATAAGGTTGTTACGCATACGATTTCCTGTCAGTAGGACATGTTTTTCACCGTGCTGATATGATGACATCGTCCCGCATCTCCACGTCTGTTTGTTGATATCTTCACGAGGAGCTTCGCTTATTTCCCAAAACGTTGTGTCAATAAAAATTTATCGTCAGCCTGATGGATACCGATACACATTGCCTCTGTATTCCTGCAGAGAGTCAAAATAATAGACCTTTATTCGTTTGTGCTGATGGATTTCATTCAAGAATTATCGATATCGCAAGCTGAATGGCTACGAGATAAAGTTGTTCGTTGATCTGATGATCGACGAGTAGTGAAAATATCTATCAGAGAGTGACCGTGTGAGAGGTGATAATAGAATTAGACGGTTGTGCTTCTCGTCTTGTGACAATTTAAAACCCTGATATACGTAACTACCTGGAACCCATCAATTGTTGAACATTCAATGCGTACGTGTATAGGTTTCACCAGTTCAAACGTCTGAAAATATTACAGCATTGCTTAAAATAAAAAACGACATTAACATCACTCTTAACGATAGTTGAACATTTACTTGAGGGACCACTAATACATAAAGGCAATGGTGAATCATTGATATTTACACCGAAACATGTGGTTTCCGATATAATGCAACTGTGTACAGGAGTGCATTAATAACTATTAGCCTGGATAAGTTTACTTCTTTCTTGTATGAGAGAATGAGTGCTGCTGAATTAAAATATGCCGAAAAAAAAATGGTTTAGTGTTGTTGAAGGCATTTATACTTACATCCTTTTAAAGGATGTTGAATCTTTAGAGAGATATATAGAACGTACCCAACTTTAATCCTATGTTTCGCTGAATAGATGAATAATATATTTAAAATAAACTTATATATTTTAGTAATTTATATAACGCTCTTTTCAGTGAAAATTTTATGTTTATTCAAAATGATACTCGAAATGTGACTTGAATCAATAGATCAATAGATCTTGACTAAGTTGTTAATGATAGCTGTTTATTCGTCTGGTTGTTGTGTGCTAATTATGTTATGTTTCATAGTTTAGCTTTACAGAAGGTAAAAGCCTTGACTTTGTATTTGTCTATCCGTTGTATTTTATAATGTTAGGGTAAGGTTAATGCTAAATTTTTTTTAAATAATTACTATGTTAATAAAATTAACATTGTCATGTTGTGGAGATATGTTTGATAAAAGTATGAATAGGTTACGCTATTTTACGCATTGTTAGTTACTTTTACTGGTGATAAGTTTGGATCCGTTGTAATGTTAGCAGTTTATCTTGGTTAGGAATGTTGTCAGGTTCTGTCTTTGTATATTAGTATTCTTAGTCGATGTCTACATCATTGGTTAGCTTTATTAGTGTGGAAAACTTGTTACGTTAGAGCATACTTTCACCGGTCTATATGATAATTACACAATGTTACTAGTAAAATTTTAGTTAAAATACCATGTTAATGTTAAATTAACGTTAATATGTTGGAGATATGCTTTAAAAAAAGTGGGAATAAGTTACGTTTTTGGATGTTATGTTAGTTCCTTTACTGGTGTTAAGTGTGGTCCTTTGTTAATATTAACCATTTATTCTTGTTTAAGAGGGGCTAATTTGTCTTTGTGGGGTTATATTCACTAAGTTGAGATGCTAAGGGTAAGCTTATTACTGTTTTGAAAACTTTGTTACGGTCCGCATATATTGATTGATATTTGTATAAAAGAACTTGATTTTATTTATGTTTATTTTTTGTTTACCCAAAAATGATACTCAAAATGTACCTGAATCAATATATCAGTAGATCAATAGATGGTCAGGAGCTGTGACAGGAACGGTAGATGATGGTGTTTGATTTACTGATTTACTGCTTAGGGTATGTAAAAACGTAAGATTGTTAGTAAACATAAAAAGTGTAAGAAATTTATTTATTTATTTATTTATTTATTTACTTTATTATATTTATTTTTTTTTTTTTTTCTGATGGGTTCTGAAACCAATATTTTCGAAAATCTTACAGATCCAATACATATATAAAGCACCGAAATATTGTTGTTATTACGAATGTTTATTAACTCGGCACCCCCAGTGGCTCCAGCACGGTGCCGGAGCCAAACTCCTTGAATTCCTATACCAAGTCTTTGTGCCACTTTCAACTCTGAATCCTTCTCACCCTAATTTCAGCTTTATACGATCAATTTAATTTTATTTTAGGGGGTGAGTCCCCCTTTGGGGACCCTTTGGGGAATGTAACATCATCCATTGGACTAGGGTACTCATTCATCATAACCACTCTCTAAAAATTTTTATCACGGATACCGATAACTCTAACTGTATATAGATCATATGTCGGAGCCTGCATGGGGCGTGCGGTGCGGTGCGACCGGTGCAGTTGCCGTGCAGTGCGGACGCGGAGTCGCTGAAGCAGGCGCAGAAGGGTTTTAAAAAACAACTCGAAGTGATTCCCTTCGGGGATCACTTCTTCGATGTAATAATTAATAATAATAATGTGTTATGTGTGATGTGTATGCGCGCGCGGCTCTCGCGCGCTACGTAAATCCTCGTCCTGCACGAATTACTGTCAGTCACGCTCAAACCTAACTCTCGTCTACGGCTTAATGTTCGGCGCTTCAGATCCCGCAAAAACGAGCCGTAAACCAAATATCGCGTCCACCCTCGGGCGGTGACCCCCCCTTAGGGTGACTCTACGTGGTTCACCAAAACTCGGCCTGGATGCAGTTTATCACAATATAATCCTTATTATTCCAAGTTTAAAGCATAATATCTCTAGTCTCTTCATATCGAAAGGGTGCGTTTCGCGCAGGTGGTTCCATTTACTACTATATATATAATATACTTATATATTAATATAATATATTATTATATAATACTATAAAATACATAGTATATATAATATATATTATATATATATATATATATATATATATATATATATAATAACAAAATATATATTAGTATATATATATATATATATATATATATATATCAAGGGTTAGGTGGATGAATTTTTGCGACAATAGTTCATTGTAAAATAGGAGCTGTTCCTATTCAATTTTAATATGAGGTTAATTGCTTATTCAATCGTCTAACGAATTTAATTTTTTATTGAATCTTAACACGAGATTAATCACAGTTTATCTTAATATGAGGTTAATTATTCATTTTATATTAACAATGAAGTTAAATACCTATGTTATCTACTCTTTAATTGGTGTTAATTATTTATTGAATCTAAATATGAGATTAATTCTTTAATTGCTATATCTTAAATATGGGTTTAATTATTTATTTTATCTTAAATACTTGGTTAATTTCTAATTCTATCTTAATAAGAGGGTGATTATAAAATAAGTCTAAATATGAGGTTAATTACTTAATTTATCTTAATATGAGGTTAATTATTTATATTCTCCTAAAATGACCTTAATTATCAATCATCTTAAAATGAGAATAATTTTATTTAATAGCATTTCCTATGTT
>JABUQX010105381.1:10000-17500 GCA_015478945.1 Trachelipus rathkii
TCCCCTCGTTCAACTATATCTCTATGTCTCAATACTAACACCCTTTCCCTCAGTGTTTGGAAACGCGCATATGTCCAGCCGGATTCGAATTAAAGGAAGCGCGCTCTGATCCTTCCAACTATCGCCCTAAAGCCTTTCACTTGTATTCTATCTTAAGATTCTTTGAACCTTCTCAACTCTCATTTCCTATATCATTCTGGAATTCCATTCACTTCTTTCCGATCGACAGTTATGGTTTTCGGCACTCGAGGTCTACTGGCCGATATACTTTCCTATCTTACTGATTTATGGGTTTTCCGCCCTTAGGAACTACACTACGGGAAGACTTGCGTGGTGCGCTTGACATATCCAAAGCATGTGACCGGGTATGGCACGCTGTCACTTTGCTGCTCAAGCTCCCTTCCTTGGGTTTCCTCCTTCTTCTTTGCTTTACTTATGTCCTAGCTTTGCTCTTCAAAATCGCTCCAATATCGGCTGTTGTGGACGGGGCGACTTCTTCTTTTTCTCTCAATTTGTGGTGTTCCTCAGGGTTGTGTCTTATCTCCTACTTTATTCTTACTTTTCAATTAATGATCTTCTCACCAGCACACATCTAACTCTTATCCACCCTAATGCCAATGACTCTACCCTTCATTTCTTAAGAATCAATTTCAATCTTCTCCCTCTTTTGCTTCTAGAATTGCCTCTCGTCTTAAATCTTTGCGATTCTATTCTCGGCTGATCTGGATAGAATTTCGGGTGGGGTCGTCTCAACCTTTGTGAAATATTCTTTAAAACTTCAACTTCTACAAAATCTCCCTTCTAAAACACCTTCCAAAACTTTCCTATCTCTTTTCGACGGTTCTCTCGTCTCTCCTGTTGACAATATTAAACATCCTTTGCTTTAACATAAACAAAAAAAATGTTTGAAAACTTCACATCACAACGGTTGCTAGGGCGCCTCAAAGAAACTGGAGTTTTGTTTAAACTGCAAGACTTTTTTTCATTCTTCTCAGTTACTCCAGCTATACAAGCGCCTCATCCGCCCTTGTATGGGAGTACTGCTCTCATATCTGGGGGGGCTCTGCGTTTCACCCGGCTTTTGGACAGGGTCGAGTCAAAGGCCAAAAGACTTATAAACTGTTCCATACTTTCCCACTTCACTTGACCCCCTATCTTGCGGCGCGATGTTGGTGCTTATTCTCTTTTTCTATAGGTACCGCAGCGGCAAGGTGCTCGAGGGAACTTGTCACTCGCGTACCACCACCTTTACGACGCCCTCGTAGCACAAGGGGTGCCTGTGTCTGCGCATGAGTTTTGTGTGGATATGGTAATACTTCCAGGTTAGTTCGCTTAGTTCGCTGCGGGTGACTTCCTTCTTCCTGCCACCTCTCTGTTCTGTGGCAACTCTCTTCCATCTTATGTGTTTCCTGCTGAATTTAATCTCCCTCACTTCAAAGCCTGCGTCTGTTTTCATCTGCGTAACTTGCGTTAGTTGGTGAGCTTCTGATGCATGAAACACCCCCTCCTTGAATAGGGAGGTGGCGGTGACAACTGTAAAAAAAAAAAAAAAAAAAAAAAAAAAAAAAAGGGCACCAAACACTTTCTTCCTATCATTCTAGCACCCTCCCCTACCCCCCTAACCTCTAATTCTTTCATTACCCCATACATATGCAAATTAAATAGTCATGGCGACATAACACATCACTTAACAACTCCACCATTAATATTAAACCATTCACTTTCCACTCCATTTATTCTTATACAAGCTTCGCTATCGACATACACACCATTGATTCCATTCGGAAGCCTACCAACAAAACCGTATATCACTAATATCTCCCACAAAGGTTCCCTATTAATCTTATCGTACCCCTGTTTGAAGTCCATAAAACCTAAATAAAATTTATTCTTTTTCTTTCTCATTTTCTCATTCATTGGTTTCAATGTGAAAATTTGATCTACACGTCCTCTGCCACTTCTAAATGCACCTTGTTCTTCGCTAATCAGTCCCTCAGTCACTCGACGCGCTCTTTCAACCAAAATACCAGCATATATCTTCCCTACAACACCTCGATATAAAACTAATTATCGCCATTAGTTAGTTAATACAGTTCCCCTTATGTCTCTTAACCTTATATAAGGGTACTGTTACTACTCTCCTCTAATCATTATGAACTATACCCTCCACAAACGCTTTGTTACAAAACTTCCATATCCAGTGCCCCCCTGGTGCTGCCCCAACGAATTTTCTCCGCTGTCTAGAGCTCTCACCTCCATTCTTGATAATTTCACCAGTAATTCTATCTACTATTCCTGAATACTTAAACTTTCCCACTCTACCTAATACCTCCTCCCTACTATTTACCTCATCCCAAAATATCTATCTCTTCTTACACCATCAAACCCACACACATTCACTATCGCATCTTCATTACTGTACAATGTTATGCTGATTTTCGAAGTGTTCCCTCCACACACTCCTAACATCCATTTCATCATTCACCAAAGTACCATCCCTATTCTTTATTTTATAAAGATTCTCCTAACTCTCTTTCTTAACTTTTTTTTACTTCCTTCCAGAAGAGCTTCCTATTACGTTTTATGTCCCCATTCATTCTCCTCACAAACTGTTCATTTACCTCTTTTATTCCTCCTACTTATGCAACTTTTACTCTTCCATTTTATATTTATGTAATTTTATATTTACATACACCTTGCTTTCGAACCACATCATTATCTTTTAGCACATTCAACCACGAATCTTTCTTACCTTTAAACCTTTTGCATCACCTCTTTATTCCACCATTCACTATTGACTTTCCTACTTCCTACTTTAGGACACCCACATACTTCTCTTGCACGATATATATATATATATATATATATATATATATAAATACTATATATATATAACAGCTATATATATATAGTAATAATATGATATATATATATATATTATATATATATACATATATATATATAGTACTCATATGTGTTTAAAAGATAAGATATATCAAAGGCATTCGATAGATAGATTAGATAGATTAGATTAGATTGATAGAAGATAGATAGATATATAGATAGATAGGATCAGATAGATAGATAGATAGATAGATAGATTTAGATTTAGAATAAAAAACACCAAATGTGACAACAATTTATCTTCATTTATTTATTTAATTTATAGTCAATTAAAACCTTAAATATATATATATATATATATATTACTATTATACTATATATATATATATATATAGTATATATATATTATAATATATATATTATTATATATAGTATATACTATAATTATATATATATAGTACTATATATATTTATATATATATACGTTAGTATACATAATAATACTAATATATATAATATATATTATATATAATATATATATATATTATATATATATATATATTTATATATATATATATATATATAATATAATATATATAATCCAAATTTAAATTATAATATAGATATATATATTATATTATAAAATATATATACTTTATATATATATAGTAGATATATATATATTATAGTACTATATATATATATTATATATATATATATATACTATATATACATTATACAAGATATTAAAACTACCTTTTTAACCATGGCTTTATCACCTATAGAGGTAACACGGGTGGGACCACAGAAATTCGAACTTTAAAGGCCGGCTATTCCAAACCAGACGCCACCATCATGTTCGCAGTCGAGTTTTAATTCTTTGCCCTCAGGTAGAATAAAAACTCCAACTATATATATATATATATTATAATTAACTAATATATAATATATATTATAATATATATAATATATATTATATATATTACTTATTTTTATTTCCATTACAGCTATGTGATTTACTTCGGTACCATGTGAAAAATATCCTCACTTATGTAGCTGTCTCAGACGAAAACGATCAACAGACCACGACACACGTGTTCACCGACGATCTTGGTGATTGGGACCATGGTACACTCGAAATTTTCACAGGAGAATCTGGTCAATTGCTTAAGGGATGCACCTGCTTTTGGAAGGAAAAATCTTCAGCACTAATAATCAAAATGGAAAAAAGCAAATGTTTGAATATTAAAATAAAGCAAAGAAATGATGGAATAAGTTTTAAAGAATGCGTTGACAAAAACTTAGCTATTTCTGTGGATATATCTGTAATAAAACATCAAAGAAATCCGATTTTGGATACCGTTACTGTAGGAAAGTTCTTCAAAGAGAATAACCTTACTTTTCTCTTTCCAAAAGACAATGGTGTCAGAAGGGTTCAAGAACATGGGATCGTATTATCGATAAATTGGAATAAGGTTAAAATAAAATAGCATGAAAACCTACATTTAATTTGCTTTTGTGAAAGGAACGTTTCGTATTACAATTCATGGACATGAATAAGATATTTCTCACTCTAATAATGTAATAGACAAACACAATAAGACACATTCCACACTCTAGTGATATGAAAACAAATAAACATAATTTGCTTAAGAAAGACATTTCTCAATTTATCAATGACTTAATAAACACTCATTATTAGACATATATCAGACTTTAATATCATGAAAACAAACTTTATAATTTACATTCCACTGACATTTAAATGGAATTTGAATGTACAATTTAAATTTGAAAAAGAATATTTTTTTTTTCACTTTACTGACATAATAAATATCCTTTCATTTTATATTTTAATATCATGACAGGAAAACTATATTTTATACTTAATTATATAAGGAAATAAAAGCTTTTACGAATCATTGTAAAATTAAATAAATTTTATATAAGCTAATGTCTTTTTATTTCAGTAAAAGTCTTGGTTTTTGAGGAGCGATCTTTATGAAATATCAATGTTTAAGTTGTTATATTTTAGTTTTTGTTTTATTCTCCGTCTGTTTATGTTCATTATTTCTACATTTAATATTTTTCAGCTTTATCTTAATACTACAATTCATTTTTTGTTTGTGGTGGTCGTATTCTATTTTTTTTTTGGATGGGTGTGCCAGTATTTTCATTTTTCTCTCTCCTTATTCATAACGTGACATTTTATTTCATCCTTAAATACCTTAATGAGCATTCATTCAGAAAAAGTCTGTATTTCAGAATTTCTGATTCATTTCTTATGACCGATTCCTTAATTACTGATGACCCTCTCTTAATAATCTTCAAATAGTAGTATACAATCCGACTGACTGTACTATAAAATAGTTGTAAACCCATCGTCTTATTTTTTTTTAAATTTAAATGTAGACTCATTCTGCGATTAATTATTCTTTGATATTGCCGCCAAGATTTCTTTCTTCGCTCACTAAGATATCAAGAAAGATGGATTTAATAAGCACAGACCTATCATTCCTTTTTGGAGATCAATAATGGAGTAATTTTTATTAGGGTAAGATTTTGTTGACATTTATCCTAATGAGTACTTGGTCGATCAAAACAATCAATATTTAAGGTTTTCTCAGCTGATGTTCGGAACCTGATTAGTTGTTGTCTTTTCAGATATGGATTAAAAATATTCAAAATCTCAGATTGATTGCTACGTGTAAAGGGTGTACATGGCAATGAAAACTTTTGTTATCAAACGATGTTATACACAATATTCTGGATGGAAAATGTGGAAAATACAGTTGGTAAATATTTTGTGTTTCATCCACATTATAATCCACGGATTAAATTATGAGAGACTATTATCATCGAGATAGAAAAGGTTTATTAAAATTTTGTCAGAAAATAATCCTTATAAATAACGGAAAGAAAAGGTTCTGTGAAAATCTCCTAACTTATATTTGTTAAAAATTACTTTTTTTGTCCTAAAATTAGAAAAATAAAAATGAAGTTTAGACTTTTCGGACAATTTCAAAATGTTTAGTATTTCAGTTGACTCCGTATTAAAAGGACACATAGCATTAACGCTTTTGAAAATAAACAATTCTAAATTTAAAGTCTTTATTGTTAGTCTTAATTTAGCAGTCTTTAAATAATTTGTGAAAGGAAGAAATAGTTTGTTTTGTGAAATAATATTTAATATGAATTGTAAACTTGTAGATATTTATTGTTGTTGGGAAACTTATCTGAAATTTTAAAAGCTTCCCTGTTCTACGAGTTATGGAGACCATAAAATTTTACTGAATAAAGGTCGTCTTGCCATCTTTAATATCATCCTATTTAAGATTCTTGGTATTTCTGCGGCACAATCTTCTTACTTAGCACTTTTTAATAATGAATTCTAGAACCTTGATATGTTGTTACGTTGAAAGATGCGACCTGTAATTTCCTAAAGATCGCAGAAGAGAATGTAAAGATTAAAATGACTAATTCAACAGTTCTAATAGAAATGCAGGCGTGTGGGTCCTCCACCTCACTCTTAAGGTAATTTATTTTTTTTCTACACAACTTCTAACAGATACTCGGGTCCGTTGTGAAGATCTCTCTGCGCCCCCCCCCCATCCTGTGTACTATATGCGG
Source organism: Trachelipus rathkii (assembly GCA_015478945.1). NCBI lineage: Eukaryota > Metazoa > Arthropoda > Malacostraca > Isopoda > Trachelipodidae > Trachelipus > Trachelipus rathkii. The sequence continues at coordinate 16,475 of JABUQX010105381.1, forward strand.
CCGTACACACTGGCGAATTTAGATGGACTGTAAAACCGAATATTTGCCAAAGGAAAAGAACAGCAACATCAGCGAAGCAAGCAGAATTAAATTAAGCACAAAAATACAAACTAAGGAAAACACAGGAGACAAGCTATAATAGAAACTCGAACACCATAGCAAGTATATACATACATTACCAAAAGATTGTTTACAACTCATCTGCATGCGAATACAACTATGTACTCTGTCACATACAAGATATTTGACAGTACATGCACAATAAGTATATACATATAGAGCTCTGGGGATAATTTGTAAATGAATAATTTTTATAGATTCAATACTTATGAAAGTAAGATTTAAACAAGGTGAATAAACTATGAAACAGATAATATTATTAACTTAAAAATTATTTATATCAGATTAATAGAAATATATATGATTTCAGTACAACATAATATCAATGGGACATTATATTATATTAAATGAATATTATATTTTGGATAAACAGACATGCAAAAAAATATATAGATATGTAGTTGTTTATATTTATATCAGTAAACTAATAATAATTATTCAGCTGATAAATTTTGCTCTTGTATTCTTGCGTGATGTGAAAAATATAATCACTTGATCAATTCTTAAATGAGGATATGATTATGGCTCCAAGCCACGAATATGAATATATCAAAAAAGGAAGGATTGTGAATCAAATCCACCGACTTTGTTTCAGAAAAAGGCTTTGTGAATAGGATAGATTGCGACTTCAGCAGTCAACGAACATTCGGCACTAGACGAATGTTTTTCGTTACTTATTGTTACTTTTTAGCGCTTTTCACGCTTGAGGCGTCGAGTAAAGGGTTTTCAAGGTCGTCGACGCGTTTCCATGTCATGTCAGCAGCTGACTTGGTCAAGGTCCCCAACCCCAGAGGATTTTGGGGATTTTTCCAGTAGCAACAAAGAAAATATAATAGTTTTGGTTTACAAAAGAAATGTGAAGATATAAATGTTTCAGGTTAAAAGAAATTATGTACTCAAAATATT
>JABUQX010105381.1:35000-37470 GCA_015478945.1 Trachelipus rathkii
ATTATTTAAAGTGACATACGTTTGGAACTTTATTATTAATGTCGGTTTTAGATGCTTTTATGTAATAAGCCCCTAGCTATTTTTCAGTTTTTGGATTTCGCATAGGAAGTGTAAAATTTTATTAACATAAAGTTCAACGTATGTCACTTAAATTAAATATAATATGAAATGCTGAAATCTAAAATCTAATTTATAATTTTAATTTTTTAAATGGACCTTAAGTAAACTGTGGTTCTCAAATACTTTAGTATTGGAAAAAGGTTGGTAAATATTTTTTATTTTAGTAAAGAAAAATTAGAAAATTTGATTTGCTAAAAAAGAACTTACTTTTTTATTTTTTCAGCTTCAAATTGATTAATTTTCAAATTCATTTTATTTAATTTTTTAGTTTATTTCAACGTAAATATTTATTATTTGTGTCCACAATAAAACGATGTATAATATAATATATATATATATATATAATATAGTATATATATATATATATATATATATATATATATATATATATATATATATATATATATATATATATATTTATATTTTTAATAATTTATTAATAAAATTATTAATCAATTAATCTAATATATATACATAAAAAGATGGTAGATTTTTTTAATGCTCACAGTATGTAGCTAGAGAACGGCAGGTCCTACAGTAAAAAAAATTATATATTTGGAATCAGCCGAAAATTCTAAGGATGGGATTTAACTTTTTTTTTTTTTTTTTTTTTTTTTTTTTAAATTTTTTTTTTTTATTTAAAGAATATCCTGAGGGAAAACCCAAAGATGGTAGGAGTCGAGTCTCTCGACCTCCCGGTGGACGACGGGGGGACTAATCCCCCCTCCGGGGATGGTCTCCGGAACCCCCGCTCTTTGGTCTTTGGGTGTCGCGGGGGTTCCTCCGACCATCCCCTCCGGGGTATGAAACGTCCCCCCCTCTGTCCCCCGTCGGCTCGAGCCCCCTAAATTCGGTGAAATAATTTTGTTTTTTTGGAAAATTTTATGTTTTTTTTTAGGGGGCTCGAGCCGACGGGGGACAGAGGGGGGGACGTTTCATACCCCGGAGGGGATGGTCGGAGGAACCCGCGAACACCCAAAACCAAAGAGCGGGGTTCCGGAGACTCCCGGAGGGGGGGATTAGTCCCCCGTCGTCCACCGGGAGCCGAGAGACCCCGACTCCTTTTGGGCGCCCCCATCCATCTTTGGGGTTTACCCTAAGGTATTCTTTTAAAAAAAAAAAAAAATTTTTAAAAAAAAAAAAAAAAAAAAAAAAAAAAAAAAAAAAGTTAAATCCCATCCTTAGAATTTTCGGCTGATTCCAAATATATAATTTGTTTTACTGTAGGACCTGCCGTTCTCTAGTTACATACTGTGAGCATTAAAAAAATCTGACCATCTATATATATATATATATATATATATATATATATATATATATATATATATATATATATTATATATATATTGTAAGTATATATAAAAAAAAATTTATATTTATAATATTATATATTATATATATATATATATATATATATATATATATATATATATATATATATATATATATATATATATATATATATATATATAATATATATATATATATATATAATTATTATATATATATATATATATAATATATATAATATAAATATAGAAAGAATATATAATATATATATATATATATATATATATATATATATAAATATATAGATTGGTGAAGCTCTAAAATAAAGGAAATAGATGTATTTTTTATTTTATTTTATTTTTTTTAAAAAGGTTTTTATTTTATTGTATTTATGACACATTAAAAATAATTTTCCATTTTTTTGACGATTTATTATTATCATGACGTCTCTAATATTGCTTAAGCTTTCTCATTTTCAAAAGCCTATGGTGGAGCACAAAAACAAAAAAAAAACAATTCTTTTTAGATTTTATTAATATTATTTATATTATAGTTGAAAATTAAAATAAAGTTTCTCTTTTTTTAGGTTTCATAAATACAGAATGTTAAAATCCAATTCACAGGTTTACCAACTTAATGAAGCTTAAATTATTTTGAGAACCACAGTTTACTTAAGGTCCTTTTAAATCTTGTATTATATAATTCATTCAAATGTTAGAATCGAAACTCTGAAGATGTCCGAGGTTTACGGACGAAACCGGTCAGAAACTAATAAGTATAAACATGCCTCCTACTTTCTTTGCAAACTATTTTCTAGACTAGTATTAAGAAAATTAAATGAAAATCAGAAGAAAATATTTAGGGAATTGGAAGTTAAAAGTAAAACTTATATTATTATTATTATTATTATTATTATTATTATTATTATTATTATTATTATTATTATTATTATTATTATTATTATTATTATTATTATTATTATTATTATTATATTATTATTATTAAATTATTATTATGCTCAATTATTATTATTATTAAATAATAATAATATTATTTTATT
>JABUQX010105382.1:0-22500 GCA_015478945.1 Trachelipus rathkii
TTGTTAAAGATTTTTGCACAATATCTTCAGCATTTGTTGAACAAAAAAGAAACGTATCTTCAGATTGTGCTTCTTTAATATTAGAAGGGAAATCGGGGTTTGTTGAGAAATTGCTCCGTTGGACCCAATTTTCAAAAGAGGAAGTTGAGGAATTTTATTTTATTTTGTTAGAAGATGTTGCCAAAAGGGAACCCATGTTAGGTGATATAAAAAAGTTGTTTAGTGAGTTTCCTTTATCAGAGGACAAGGAGGAAAAAAACAACAGGAAAAATTTCAGTTTTAAAACTGCTGACGTTATTGAATATTATGTAATAAAAAACAAGTGGGATGAAGTTGAAGAACTTTTAAATTCTCGTTTTTCATCCAAAAAGGAAATCTGTGAGTTTAAGAAAAAGTTTCCTTTAAAAATAAGTTGGTTATACTTAAAGCTAATTTTAGATAAGAAATTTGATGATGTCAACAATTTCTTTACCTGGTCGGGCATTGACGACTGCTTGAAAGAGGAACTGCTGAAAAAGACCATATTTAATACTCATATTTACGAAATGGTTGTTATGTTGTTCATGGGAAGTGAGAACGAAATTGAAAGATTATTGAACTGGCTGTCTGCTAATGATTTATTATTGAACAAATGGAAAGAAAGTTTTTTGAATTGGTTTAATGAAACCAAAGTTGAAGGAAGTTGCTTTTATTCCGATTGTAAATCGCAAATAGATATCAACTCATTTTGTTCTTCATGTGAACGTTACAGTCCATCTTCCAAAAATATTTCAGAATTCGTTTGTTTGGTGGAGGAACATGTCAATAAATCGAAAGGCAAGCGGAAAAAGAAACTTGAATCAGAAATTAACACAGGACAAACCGAGAGAAATCATCATTGTTGACATTATTTTTAAATTCCTGTCTCCTCTCCTCTGACTCATAATGAGTTCTAAAAACTTTTGTTTTATTTTTGGCCTTTTGGTTTTCCAAAAGGACACAATTCTTAAGCTTCAAATGTTTGAAACATTTTATGTTATATAGGATTAAATATTATCAAAACTTCATATTTGATTTAGAAATTTAAATTCTTTTATTTCAAATATTTTTTTCCTAATTTTTAAGTTTTGAAATTTGTCACCGAACCAAATTTTCTGGTAGCTTTAAATTTTATAACGTTTTCTATATCTTATATGCGTATGGAACTGTAATAAAAATAGAACCTAATTTAATATTTTTTTCCCCATGTAAAGTGTCACAAAAAATTTTTGTTATTGATTTTTCAATTCATTTGTAATATAATTATATACTGAAATAACTATCAACGTTCGCATGTTGAGTGGTTTGAAGTCATTAAAGTAGATTTGTGATCAAACCCTGGTCTGTGTTCCTAAGTTAAAAGTTCTGAGAAAAGATCATTTGACCTTCCTTTGATTCTCTATAGACTGAGGATGGGGTGTGCAAGCATGCACCGGCAACAAAATAGTTCAGTAAGGAACATGACCTAAGTCAAAAAAGAAAGACCTCCCCCCTTCCCCCTACATCCACTCATACCCTTAAGTGCGAAACCGTTGCAGCCATAATCCGCCCTGTAGCTTCCTCCTTCGAGACAAATCCCTACTGTGGTATCCTCTCAGAGTCCCTGGTCCAAGCCAAGCCCACAACCATGTCCCCTCACAAAACCATCTTATAACTATTTTCTTAGGTCTTCCAGCCGTTCGATTCCCAACACAGTCCCCTCTATACAACCGGAGACCCATTCCTCATTTTATCAATTTTCCTCACCTATTACGCCCCTAAGATTATTCTTCTGAACAGACTGCATACTAATTCCACACCATAGTGTCTCCATTATACATCAACATCGGTAATAATATACACTCGTGGAAAACCCTAGTGCACATAAAACTAAGTCCCCTTGCATTCAGCAAATATTGAATTTCACCTGCCTCCTTACTACCACCCACAACTTCCTACTACACTCAGCATCATCTGTTCTCTTTTCATCCACCCCAAATATTTCAACTCGGATACTTGTTCCATTTGTCTTTCATCCAACATGATTTCATACTTCAGACTCTCCTCACCTACCACAATCACCTTGCTCTTATCTTTTTTTTTTTTTTTTTTTTTTTTTTTTACAGATCGCCACCACTCACGGGCTGGGCCCTTCTCAAGGAGGGGACGGAAAATAAAATATTGAAAAAACCCACCCAATCCCCCAGTCTAACGCAAAGTTCTCAGGTGAGCACAGACGTGGGCTTTAAAGAGAGGAAGATTAAATATAGTTGGAAAAACGAAGAAGTCAAAAAGTTCCACAGAACAGAAGTAGCTGGAAAAAAAGAGCACCACAGACAAGTCTGGAATTCGCAATACTCACGCAAAATTCGTGCGAGAGCAAGGCACCCCTTGTGCTACAAGGGCGACTCAAGGGAGGTGGAATGCGATAGGTCAACTCCCCCGAGCATCTGCCGCCGTAGTACCTATAGAAAAGGGATAGAGCGCCAACGTTACGTCGCTGAGATAGAGGGTCAAGAGAGTTTGAAAGTAGGGGACAGTTTATTAGTCTCTTAGCTTTAGACTCGACCCTATCCAATAGAAGGTGGGAGCCGGAACCCCCAAATGTGAGAACAGTACTCCATACAAGGGCGAATAAGGCCCTAATATAACTGCATATACATGGCAGAGGAAAAAAAATTCCCGAAACCTGAACAGAACTCCCATGCTTCTTTGGGCCCACTTTACACCATTGAAAATATGAAGGTTTCGCAGATAATTTTGTTGTTTATGTTAAGACCAAGAATGTTTATGTTATTCACAGGGGAGACGTTAGAGCTGTCGAAGGAAATAGGAAAAGTCGAAGGTGCTTTTGAGAGGGAGATGTAGAGAAGTTGAGTTTTTAAAGAGTTGAATTTTACAAGGTTGATGTGACCCCACCGGGAAATCTCATCCAGATCGGCAAGAATAGAATCGGAAAGCTGAAGACGAGAGGCAACTCTAGAAGCAAATGAGGGAGCAGATTTGAAAAGGAGTTGAAGAATGGAGAGTTGAGTCATCGGCATAAGAGTGAACAGAGTTGGAAGTACAGCTGAGGAGATTGTTGATGAAAAGTAGGAATAAAGTTGGAGATAGAACAGAACCTTGAGGAACACCACAGTTAACAGGAAATGAGGAAGAGGTCGCTAAATCAACGAGTGCTGATATATAGAGCGATCGGAGAGAAAACTAGACAAGAGTAAGCAAAGAGAAAGAGGAAACCCAAAGGAAGGGAGCTTAGAGAGTAGTGACGCATGCCAAACCCGGTCAAACGCCACCACACAAGACTCCCCATGGTCCCTAAGGGAAGAAGACCAAAAATCAGTTAGATAAAAGTATGTCACCAGTCGACCTCGAACGATGAAAGCCATACAGTGTGATCTGAAAGAAGGGAATGAGACTCAGATGATCCAAGAAATGAGAGTTAAGAAGAGTTTCAGAAGATTTTAGATAGAATATCAAGTGAGATCTATAGGGAGCGATAGTTAGACCAGGATCAGAGCGGGCCTACCTTTTTTCGGGATCGGTTGGACATATGCGCGCTTCCACATGAGGAAAAGTATTAGTATTATGCATAGAGAGTAGAGTTGAACAGGACAGGTCGTCAGCCTCGGAAGCACGCTCCTCAAAACACGTGAGGAATGCCACCCGGCCACTACCTTTCCTCACGTTCATAAGCTCAGGGATCCCATGCACACGATCATGTGTTTACATCCATTTAGATTTACATTTAGATCCCTCCTTTTTACATACCCAACACCGCCTCTCTATCCTATGCCACTGTAAAACTCACTTCAAGAGTCGCCCACAAAACAAAATCTGAGGGATATAATTAAAAATAAATAAAAGTATTTCGTTCCTATTGTGTTTGTTTTTATTTATATACTCAATACAAGAAAGCTGCAAATAAAATAATATAATAGTCAAAACAATTTACAATTACAAAATTTTAAAAGAAATTTCAGGTTGCAAATCTTCATTATCATTAAGTAGTGGATTGTAAAAAACTTCATTTTATTCAAAGTTTCTTAATAACAGAATTTGTATACCGATGAGTTTGAGCTGCGTATTAGGCTGTATATCATGCTTGGAAAGGTCACGACAGGGGAATTACATAAGTCAAGTAGTGAGAATCATAAATAATTTTTTGCCAAGAAACTGAATTAAATTTGCAATTTATGCCAATGTTCTTTCCAAGAAGCAATTTCAAATCAAAATTAATTAATTGTCTTATAACTAAAGCAGGTATAATTTATGTTTTGTAGGGTTTAGTATAGTGTGGTGTTATGGGTAGTGGTAGAGATGTTTTTCTCGTTCTCATGCATGCTCCTCTCTCTCTCTCTCTCCTCTCTCTCTCTCTCTCTCTCCTCTCTCTCTTCTTCCCTCTCTCTCTCTGATTTCCTTCTCGTGTGTGTGTCTCTCTCTCTCTATCTGTGTTTCTTTCCTTTTCTTTACTCCTCCTCCTCCTCTTCCTAAGAATCCTCATCTTTTCTCTCACTCTCTCCTCTCTTCTCTCCTCTCTCTACTCTCTCTCTCTCTCTCTCTCTCTCTCTCTCTCTCTTTCCTCTATATATATATATATATATATATATATATATATAATATATTATAATATATTTATATATATATATGATATATATTATATATTATTATATTATATATATTTATATATATATATTTATATCGATTGCTTTCATTTTCAGTTAGGAAGTTTTTTTTTTTTTTTTTTTTTTCACAGAAAATCTTAATAAATTTTATAAAACTTTTTCGGAATTGAACCAGCTATTTTTTAGAGCAAATGAATTCATAGATTTTAGAAACTTTTATTGGTTCGTTTTTTCTGGTCACAAATTGAGATGATTGCTGTTGAGGAACCATAGAGAGGAAAGTATCGGATACATTACAGAAGTTCAATTTGGTTTTGAGAGAAAAAATATCTGTACATATGGTTGTATGGAGCTTGTGGAGATCCTATGAATGGGCAAAATTTCATGAGGAGAAATTTGGTTTGCCCTTCGATTATTGCTATTACTTCCTCAGAAGTTCTCTTTTTACCTCCGATGGAATGGTTAATAAAGAAAAGGCTGCGAGAGAGATTTTAAAGGACACTGAAATAAGTTCTTCCATTAGGTTTTGTATTTTTCTTGTATTACTGTTTTCTGATGTCATTCCTGCTTTGTGGGAGCAACTGCCAAAAGACAAGAGACATAGAAAGGTCAAGGGAAATATAAATTCAGATGGTTTAGGTAAAGGTGGAAAGAATTTGATGGTTAGTTTATGGTGTGAATTTTTGTTAGGAGACATTTCAAATACACTGATAAAAAGTGATGGTTTTGTATTTTATAAATTTAAGATGACCTTTGAGGTTGATGAGACATACTATATGATTTGCAATGATGTGTCATTTAAAAACTGTTTTGAAGAGCTAAATGATCTACAAAGAGAGAAAGCTGTGATCTTTTCCAGAAAGAAGTTCATTGACTTCAAATATTTTGTAGTATTTTATAGTTTTCGGGAATTTTTATTTCTGCCACAAATGGAAACTGTAATATATTTTCTTCGTCATTTAGATGAGAACCTATTAAAGGTGTTCTTCCAGGAACATGGAATGTTGTATTTGGTATTATATCATTTATTAAGTTGGCCTTACCAACACTTGTTTCTGGTCACAGTGAATAGATTTTGGGAATTATTATCAAAAAATGGATTTTATTTTCTGTTGTGCAAAATCGTGACTTTGATGGACCATAAATTGTCTCGTAAATTTTATGATTTTCGTTACATTTTTAAAGAGTTTTGGATACAAAGTCCTTCATCTATGAAGACATTTTTCTTTCGAGTTGAAAGTTGTTGTATTTCTACAGATGCTGAAGAATATGAAGAGTTTAAATGCTTTCAAAAAGAGTTTAAAAAGGATCATGTGGGCAATTATGAATGTTTCGTAATAAGTTCCCTTTTTAATAATTCCTCTTCATTTACTATTAAAGATGAAAAAATTATACAACTGATTTTTGCAAGTGCAACAATGGAAGAAAAGTTACGCATCATAGAATTGAAAGGGCTATTTATTGGTAAATTTGCAATTGAAATTTATAATGATTTGAATCGAATTGATTTATTTATTGAATGTTGCGTACCAAATGAAAGGGTTAAAAGTTTTAAAAGGGACCTATTTAATCTCTGTCATTATGACTTGGAACTTTTTTGGAATTTTATTATCCGCGGTAAATTGTTACAGCTTCAAAAGATTCTTAGTTGGGGTTTAAATGGTGAAGAAGTTAAAGAATGTCAGCAAAGGTTATTGCATTCATTTTTAAGGTCATCTAAGAATATTTTTGTTCACAGCTCCTATGAATTAAAATGTATTGATATGTTTTTGGAATGGATTTTTTCTTCAGATGAAATAAAAGTGTTTAAGGAAAGCTTGGTTGTAAGCATGAGCCATTTGGTTAACCATTATACCTCCATGCTGTTTAATATGGATTTTCAAATGATTGATTTATATTTGAATTGGTTTAACCTCTCCCAGAAAGACTGTAAAGATTTCAAAAGACAGTTTGTATTTCAAGATAAAGTAATTAAATATTACAGTGAGTGGCTTTCGCGAGGGCTTTGTGGTGAGTGTGCTTCGCGAGCACTTTATCGTAAGTGTGATTTGGAAATGATATTATCTCGAACAGATGAATTCATTCGATGGGCAGAACTGACGGACACTGAGATAAAAGATTTTAAAAGGCGTTTGGTGTTTGTTAAAGATTTTTGCACAATATCTTCAGCATTTGTTGAACAAAAAAGAAACGTATCTTCAGATTGTGCTTCTTTAATATTAGAAGGGAAATCGGGGTTTGTTGAGAAATTGCTCAGTTGGACCCAATTTTCAAAAGAGGAAGTTGAGGAATTTTATTTTATTTTGTTAGAAGATGTTGCCAAAAGGGAACCCATGTTAGGTGATATAAAAAAGTTGTTTAGTGAGTTTCCTTTATCAGAGGACGATGAGGAAAAAAACAACAGGAAAAATTTCAGTTTTAAAACTGCTGACGTTATTGAATATTATGTGATCAAAAACAAGTGGGATGAAGTTGAAGAACTTTTAAATTCTCGTTTTTCATCCAAAAAGGAAATCTGTGAGTTTAAGAAAAAGTTTCCTTTAAAAATAAGTTGGTTATACTTAAAGCTAATTTTAGATAAGAAATTTGATGATGTCGACAATTTCTTTACCTGGTCGGGCATTGACGACTGCTTGAAAGAGGAACTGCTGAAAAAGACCATATTTAATACTCATATTTACGAAATGGTTGTTATGTTGTTCATGGGAAGTGAGAACGAAATTGAAAGATTATTGAACTGGCTGTCTGCTAATGATTTATTATTGAACAAATGGAAAGAAAGTTTTTTGAATTGGTTTAATGAAACCAAAGTTGAAGGAAGTTGCTTTTATACGATTGTGAATTCGCAAATAGATATCACTCATTTTGTTCTTCATGTGAACGTTACAGTCCATCTTCCAAAAATATTTAGAATTCGTTTGTTTGGTGGAGGAGGACAATGTCAAATAAATCGAAAGGCAACCGGAAAAAGAAAACTTGATCAGAAATTAAACAAAAGGACAAACCGAGAAGAAGAAACCCATCATTGTTGACATTATTTTTAAAATTCCTGTTTACGTTATAAAAGTCTATGGGAGTTCTAAAAACTTTGTTTTATTTTAATGGCTTTTGGTTATATCCAAAAGGACACATTCACTATAAGCTCAAATGTTTGAAACATTTTATGTTATATAGGATTAAATATTATCAAAACTTCATATTTGATTTAGAAATTTAAATTCTTTTATTTCAAATATTTTTTTCCTAATTTTTAAGTTTTGAAATTTGTCACCGAACCAAATTTTCTGGTAGCTTTAAATTTTATAACGTTTTCTATATCTTATATGCGTATGGAACTGTAATAAAAATAGAACCTAATTTAATATTTTTTTCCCCATGTAAAGTGTCACAAAAAATTTTTGTTATTGATTTTTCAATTCATTTGTAATATAATTATATACTGAAATAACTATCAACGTTCGCATGTTGAGTGGTTTGAAGTCATTAAAGTAGATTTGTGATCAAACCCTGGTCTGTGTTCCTAAGTTAAAAGTTCTGAGAAAAGATCATTTGACCTTCCTTTGATTCTCTATAGACTGAGGATGGGGTGTGCAAGCATGCACCGGCAACAAAATAGTTCAGTAAGGAACATGACCTAAGTCAAAAAAGAAAGACCTCCCCCCTTCCCCCTACATCCACTCATACCCTTAAGTGCGAAACCGTTGCAGCCATAATCCGCCCTGGAGCTTCATCCTTCGAGACAAATCCCTACTGTGGTATCCTCTCAGAGTCCCTGGTCCAAGCCAACCCCACAACCATGTCCCCTCACAAAACCATCTTATAATTATTTTCTTAGGTCTTCCAGCCGTTCGATTCCCAACACAGTCCCCTCTATACAACCGGAGACCCATTCCTCATTTTTATCAATTTTCCTCACCTATTACGCCCCTAAGATTATTCTTCTGAACAGACTGCATACTAATTCCACACCATAGTGTCTCCATTATACATCAACATCGGTAATAATATACACTCGTGGAAAACCCTAGTGCACATAAAACTAAGTCCCCTTGCATTCAGCAAATATTGAATTTCACCTGCCTCCTTACTACCACCCACCAACTTCACTACTACACACTCAGCATCAATCTGTTTCTCTTTCATCCACCAAATAATTTCAACCTCGATACTTGTTCCATTTGTCTTTCATCCAACATGATTTCATACTTCAGACTCTCCTCACCTACCACAATCACCTTGCTCTTATCTTTTTTTTATTTTTATTTTTTTTACAGATCGCCACCACTCACGGGCTGGGCCCTTCTCAAGGAGGGGACAGAAAATAAAATACTTGAAAAACCCCCCAATCCCCCAGTCTACAACAAAAGTTTCAGTGGAGCACAGACGTGGCGCTTTAAAGAGAGGAAGGATTAAATATAAGTGTGAAAAACGGAAGAAGGCAAAGAGTTCCAAAAAAACAGATTTCATTGGAAAGAAAGAGGCACCACAACGAACAAGTCTGGGGTTCGCAATACTCACGCAAAATTCGTGCGAGAGCAAGGCACCCCTTGTGCTACAAGGGCGACTCAAGGGAGGTGGAATGCAATAGGTCAACTCCCCCGAGCCCATCTGCCGCCGTAGTACCTGTTGAAAAGGGATAGAGCGCCAACGTTACGTCGCAGAGATTGAGGGTCAAGAGAGTTTGAAAAGTAGGGGAACAGTTATTAAGTCCCTCTTAGCTTTAGCTCGACCTACTCCCAATAGAAGGGTGGCAGCCGCGAAGATGGACCCCCCAAATGTGAAAACAGTACTCCTACAAGGGCGAATAGAGAGCCCTTATATTTAAACTTGGAAGGTTAAAGCCTATAAATTGGGGGGCGCAAAGAAGAAAAAAATCCCGCAACCTGAAAGAACTCCCAGCTTCTTGAGGCCACCTTAAAGCAACCAATTAAAATATGAGGTTACCAAGATAATTTGTTGTTTTGTTAAGACCAAGAATGTTATGTTATTCAGCAGGAGAGACGTTAGAGCTGTCGAAGGAAATAGGAAAGGGTCGAAGGTGCTTTTGAGAGGGAGATGTGAGAAGTTGAGTTTTTAAAGAGTTGATTTTACAAGATTGCGGTGACCCCACGGGAATCTCATCCAGATACGGCAAGGAATAGAATCGGAAAGCTGAAAGACGAGAGGCAACTCTAGAAGCAAAATGAGGGAGCAGATTTGAATGATGGTACAAGAATGGAGAGTTGAGTCATCCACATAGAGTGAACAGAGTTGGAAGTACGCTGAGAAGATGACCGTTAAAGAAAGTAGGAATAAAGTATGGAGATAGAACAGAAACCTTGAGGGAACACCACAGTTAAACAGGAAATGAGGAAGAGGTCGCTCCATCAAAATACGAGTGCTGATGATTTGGAGCAATCGGAGAGGAAACTAGACAAGAGTAAGCAAAGATAGAAAGAGGAACGCCAAAGGAAGGGAAGCTTAGAGAGGTAGTGACAGCATGCCAACCGGCAAACGCTACCCACAAGACTCAGTCCCCATGTCCCTAAGGGCCAAAGACCAATCAGTTAGATAGGAAAGTATGTCACCAGTGCGACCTCGAACGATGAAAGCCAATACTGGTGATCTGAAAGTAAGGAATGAGAGATTCCGAATGATCTAAGAAATGAGAGAGTAAGAAGAGTTTCAAGATTTAGATAACGAATACAATGAGGCTATAGGGCGAATAGTTAGAAAGATCAGACAGCGGCTAACCTTTTTTTCGGGATCGGTTGGGCATATTATGCGCGCTTTCACCACTGAGGAAAAGTATTCAGTTAAGGCATAGAGGTAGAGTTGAACGAGGAACAGGGTCCAGCTCGAAAGCAACGCTCTTCATCAAAACACGGTGTGAATGCCATCCGGCGCCCACTAGCCCTTCCTGACGTATCATAAGAAACTCGGGATCCCATGCAACAACGATAACATGTGTTTACATCTACATTTAGATTTAACATTTAGATCCCATCCTTTTTACATACCAACCACGCCCTCTCTACTATCCTCTTAAACTCACTTCAGAATCGCCCCACAAAACCAAATCTAGAGGGATATAATTAAAAAATAAATAAAAAAGTATTTCGTTCCTATTATGTTAATGTTTGTTATTTATATACTCAATAACAATGAGATTTAATTTCAGTGTCACGTCTTATAATTAGTTCAACCAATCTGATAATTACAAAAAATATTTAAAATGCAAACTTAAAGGTTCCGAATCTTCATTATCAATTTAAGCGGATGGTAAAACCTCATTAATTGGTCTTTCTTCAAACGAATGTTTTAGAAGATCAACTTTCACAGCTGAGAGAAAAGGTCACATGAATTACTAATTAACATTAGAATTACAATGAAAGTATTGCAATTTAATTAGCATAAATTTGCTTTTCACAAACTTTTCTGCAACAAAATTTTTAATATGGTCTTAAAACAAATTTAGTTTATTTAAAATTTCTCTCTCTCTCTCTCAATCTCCTCTCTCTCTCTCTATATATATAGTACTATATATATATATATATTATATAAGGTTATAATATATATATATTATATATATAATAATATATATATATTAGATATATAGTATATATAGTATATATATTTTGATGTAGTATATATTATAGTATATATTATATAGTATATTATATATATAAATATATAGTATAATATATATATATTTACACAATGGTTTCACGGTTTGGAAGTCTTTTTTCTTGAAATCATTTTGAAAAAACAAATTCATCCATTGCAATATTTATTGGTTGGTTTTTCTTTATGTGTATTTTATACTTTGTTACTTTCCATTTCAGAATACACAGGGCTTCAAATTTGCTTTTGACTTCAGCAACCATAATACTACATATGCATGTATGGAGCTTGTGGAAGATCCTATGAATGGGCAAAATTTCATGAGGCCAGAATTTGGTGTTGCCCTTCGATTTATTGCTATTACTATCCTCAGAAGTTCTTCATTTTTTACCACTCCGATGGAATTGTTGTTTAATAAAGAAAAGGCTGAGAGAGAGATTTAAAGGACACTGAAATAAGCTCTCCATAAAGGTTTTGTAATTTCTTGTTTATTTACTTGTTGTTTCTGATTCATTCCTAGCTATTGGTGGATGCAGTACCAGAAGACGATTTAAATTACGGATGGGATGCTAAAAGGAAAGTCTGGAAAGATGGAAAGAAATGGTGAACTGGGCCCGTGATGAGGATGAATTTGATGAACACATAGAACCAGAAGCTAAATTTATTACGATATGGTAGAGCTTTGAGATTAATGAGAAGCATATGATTTGCAATGATGTGTCATTTAAAAATTGTTTTGAAGAGTTAAATGATCTACAAAGGATGAAAGCTGTGATTTTGACCAGTAACGAGTTCAAGAATTTCTTACATTCGAAAGTATTTTCTAGTTTTCGGGAATTTTTATTATTTCCACCACAAATGGAAGCTGTAATATATTTTCTTCGTCATTTAGATGAGTACGAATTAAAGGTGTTCATCCAGAAACATGGAATGTTGTATTTAGTATTATATCATTTATTAAATTGGCCTTATCAACACTTGTTTCTGGTCACAGTGAAAAGATTTTGGGAATTATTACCGAAAAGTGGATTTTATTTTTTGCTGTGTAAAATCGTAACTTTGATGAACCATGAATTGTCTCGTAAATTTTATGATTTTCGTTACATTTTTAAAGAGTTTTGGATACGGAGTCCTTCGTCTATGAAAAAGTTTTTCTTTCGAGTTGAAAGTGGTTGTATTTCTACAGATGCTGAAGAATATGAAGAGTTTAAATGCTTTCGAGAAGAGTTTAATAAGAATCGTGTGGACAATTATTATGAGTGTTTTGTAATAAATGACCTTTTTAATTCCTCTTCATTTTCTATTAAAGATGAAAAAATTATACAACTGATTTTTGCAAGTGCAACCATGGAAGAAAAGTTATGCATTGTAGAATTGAAAGGGATATTTATTGGTAAATTTGCGATTAAAATTTGTGATTTGAATAGAATTGATTTATTTATTGAATGTTGCTTACCAAATGAAAGGGTTAAAAGTTTTAAAATGGACCTATTTAATCTCTGTCATAATGACTTGGAACTTTTTTGGAATTTTATTATCCGCGGTAAATTGTTACAGCTTCAACAGATTCTTAGTTGGGGTTTGAATGGTGAGGAAGTGAAAGAATATCAGCAAAGGTTATTGCATTCATTTTTAAATGTAAGAATATTTTTGTTCACAGCTCCTATGAATTAAAATGTATTGATACGTTTTTGAAATGGATTTTTTCTCCAGATGAAATTAAAGTGTTTAAGGAAAGCTTGGTTGTAAGCGTGGACAATTTGGTTAACCATTATAGCTCCATGCTGGTAAAAATGGATTTTCAAAAGATTGATTTATATTTGAATTGGTTTGACCTCTCCCAGAAAGACTATAAAGATTTCAAAAGACAGTTTGTATTTCACGATAAAGTGATTAAATATTTCAGTGAGTGGGTTTCGCTAGGGCTTTTTAGTGAGTTTGCTTCGCGAGCACTTTATTTTAAGAGCGATTTGAAAATGATATCTGAAACAGATGAATTCCTTCGATGGGCAGAACTGACGGACACTGAGATAAAAGATTTTAAAGGCGTTTGGTGTTTGTTAAAGACTGTGACACTTTATCTTCAGTATTTGTTGAACAAAGAAACGTATCTTCATCTTTAATATTAGAAGGGAAATCGCGGTTTGTTGAGAAATTGCTCAGTTGGACCCAATTTTCAAAAGAGGAAGTTGAGGAATTTTATTTTATTTTGTTAGAAGATGTTACTAAAAGGGAACCCATGTTAGGTGATATAAAAAAAGTTGTTTTGTGAGTTTCCTTTATCAGAGGACGAGGAGGAAAAAAACTACAGGAAAAATTTCAGTTTTAAAACTGCTGACGTTATTGAATATTATGTGATCAAAAACAAGTGGGATGAAGTTGAAGAACTATTAAATTTTCGTTTTTCATCCAAAGAGGAAATCTGTGAGTTTAAGAAAAAGTTTCCTTTAAAAATAAGTTGGTTATATTTAAAGTTGATTTTAGATAAGAAATTTGATGATGTCGACAAGTTCTTTAATTGGTCGGGCATTGACGACAGCTTGAAAGAGGAATTGCTGAAAAAGATCATTTTTAATACTCGTATTTACGAAATGGTTGCTATGTTGTTCATGGGAAGTGAAAACGAAATTGAAAGATTATTGAACTGGCTCTCTGCTAATGATTTATTGAACAAATGGAAAGAAAGTTTTTTGAATTGGTTTAATGAAACCAAAGTTGAAGGAAGTTGCTTTTATTCCGATTGTGAATCGCAAATAGATATCAACTCATTTTGTTCTTCATGTGAACGTTACAGTCCATCTTCTAAAAATATTTCAGAATTCGTTTGTTACCTGGAGGAACATGTCGATAAATCAAAAGGCAAACGGAAAAAGAAACTTGAATCAGAAATTAACACAGGACAAACCAAAAGAAATCGTCATTGTTGACATTATTCTTAATTCCTGTCTCCTCTCCTATGACTTTTAATGAGTTCTAAAAACTTTTGTTTTATTTTTGGCCTTTTGGCTTTGGTTTTCCAAAAGGACACAATTTTTATGCTTCAAATATTTGAAACATTTTATGCTATAGGATTAAATATTATCAAAACTTCATATTTGCTTTAGAAATTTAAATTCTTTTATTTCAATTTTTTTCACTAATTTTTTGAGGTTTGAAATTTGTCACCGAACCAAATTTTATAAAGTTTTGTATATCTTATATGCGTATGGAACTGTAATAAAAATAGAACTTAATTAAAAATTTTTTTCATGCAAAGTGTCACAAAAAAAAGTTTTATTGATTTTTCACTCCATTTGTAATAATTAAATACTGAAATAAATATCAACGTTCGCATGTTGAGTGGTTTGAAGTCATTAAAGTAGATTTGGGATCAAACCCAGGTCAGCGTTCCTAAGTTAAAAGTTCTGAGAAAAGATCATTCGACCTTCCTTTGACTCTCCATAGACTCGGGATGGGGTGTGCAAACATGCACCGGATGCAGAATAGTTAAGTAAGGAACATGACCTAAGCCAAAAAAGAAAGACCCCCCCCCTACATCCACTCATACCCTTAAGTGCGAAACCGTTGCAGCCATAATCCGCCATTGAGCTTCATCCTTCGCGACAAACTACTACTGTGGTATCCCCTCAGAGTCCCTGGTCCAAGCCAAGCCCACAACCATGTCCCCTCACAAAACCATCTTATAATTATTTTCTTAGGTCTTCCAGCCGTTCGATTCCCAACACAGTCACCTCTATACAACCGGAGCCCCATTCCTCATTTTATCAATTTTCCTCACCTATTACGCCCCTAAGATTATTCTTCTGAACAGACTGCATACTAATTCTACACCATAGTGTCTCCATTATGCATTATAGTATCAGTAATATCATACACTCGTGGAAAACCCTAGTGAACTTGAAACTTAGCCCCCATGCATTCACCATAGATTTAATTTCACCTGCCACCTTACTACTGCCACTCACAACTTTGCTACTACACTCAGCATCATCTGTTCTCTTTTCATCCAGCCCAAATATTCCAACTCGGATACTTGTTCCATTTGTCTATCATCCAACATGATTTCGTACTTCAGACTCTCGTCCCCTACCACCATCAATCACCTTTCTCTTAACTTTTTGTATTTTTATTTTTTTTTACAGATCGCCACCACTCACGGGCTGGGCCCTTCTCAAGGAGGGGGCGGAAAATAAAACCCATCCAATCCCCAGTCTAACGCAAAGTTCTCAGGTGAGCGCAGACGTGGGCTTTAAAGAGAATAAGATTAAATATAGTTGGAAAAACGGAAGAAGGCAAGGAGTTCCACAGAACAGAAGTAGCTGGAAAGAAAGAGGCACCACAACGAACAAGTCTGGGGTTCGCAATACTCGCGCAAAATTCGCGCGAGAGCAAGGCACCCCTTGTGCTACGAGGGCGACGCAAGGGTGAAGGAATGCGAGAGGTCAACTCCCCCGAGCATCTGCCGCCGTAGTACCTATAGAAAAGTGATAGAGCGCCAACGTTACGTCGCTGAGATAGAGGGTCAAGAGAGTTTGAAAGTAGGGGACAGTTTATTAGTCTCTTTGCTTTAGACTCGACCTATCCAATAGAGGGGTGGGCCAGGAGACCCAAATGTGAGGAACAATTACTCCATACAAAGGGGCGAATAAGGCCCTTATATAACTGGGTAGCTATGCAGAGAAAAAAATTCCAGCAACCTGAACAGAACTCCAGCTTCTTTGAGGCCACCTTAGCAACATTGAAATATGAGGTTTCAAGAATAATTTATTGTTTATGTTAAGACCAAGGTTGAGTGTTTATGTTATTCACAGGAGAGACGTTAAGAGCCGTCGAGAAGGAAATAGGAAGGTCGAAGATTGTTTTGAGAGGAAGGTAGAAGTTGAGTTTTAAAGAGTTGAATTTGTCAAATTTGCGATGACCCATCCAAGAAATCCCATCCAGATCGAGAATAGAATCGGAAAGCCGAATACGTGATGCAATTATAAAAGAAAGAGCAGATTTGAAATGAGTTGAAGAATGGAGAGTTGAGGTCATCGGCCTAGAGTGATACAGAGTTGGAAGTATAGCTGAAGAGATTGTTGATGAAAAGTAGGAATAAAGTTGGAGATATTATCAAATCCAATGCTATATTTTGGAAGACAGTGAATGATAATTTTTAGGTTTTGATCGTTTGACTGATCATGTAGAATATCGATTTCATTGATATTCAAAGAGAAGGAGGAAACCCAAAAGAAGGGAGCTTAGAGAGTAGTGACGCATGCCAAATAAGGTCAAAGGCCCTGGATATGTCAAACGCCACCACACAAGACTCCCCATAGTCCCTAATGGCAGAAGACCATAAATCAGTTAGATAGGAAAGTATGTCACCAGTTGACCTCGAACGACCATACTGGTGATCTGTGAAGAAAGGGAATGGAGACTCCAGATGATCCAAAGAAATGAGAGTTAAGAAAGAACGGTTTCAAAGATCTTTAGATAGAATACAAGTGAGAGATATAGGGCGATAGTTAGAAGGATCAGAGCGGCTACCTTTTTTCGGGATCGGTTGGACATATGCGCGCTTCCAGCACTGAGGAAAAGTATTAGTATTAAGACATAGAGTAGAGTTGAACGAGGACAGGCGTCAGCTCAGAAGCACGCTCCCCCAAAACACGGTGAGGAATGCCATCCAGGTCACTAGCCTTCCTGACGTTCATAGAACTCGGGATCCCATGCACACGATCATGTGTTTACATCTACATTTAGATTTACATTTAGATCCCTCCTTTTTACATACCCAACCACGCCTCTCTACCTATCCACTTAAACTCACTTCAGAATCGCCACACAAAACCAAATCTGAGAGATATAATTAAAAATAAATAAAATGTATTTCATTCCTATTGTGTTTGTTTTTATTTATATACTCAATTATAAGAAATCAAGGCATCTTGAAACACTATAGTTCAAACAAATTTTACAATTACAAAATTTCAGGTTGCAAATCTTCATTATCAAAGTAGTGGATTGTAAAACTTCATCTTTCAAAGTTTCTTAAAGCAGAATGTTTTAGAAGATCAACTTTCCAGCTGAGAGAAAAGGTCAAACATGAATTACTAATTTAACATTAATAAATAAACGCTGAATTAATTGTCAACTATAATTACATGAATTTGTCTTTTCAAAAACTTTTCTCAAATCAAAATCCAAAATATTCAAAATTTTAATGTCTTAAAAACAAATTTAGTTTATTAAATCTCTCTCTCTCTCTCTCTCTATATATATATATATATATATATATATATATATATATATATATTTATATATATATATATATATATATATATATTTATATATACTTTCTATAAATACTTCTTTATTTATATATATATATATATATATATATATATATATATATATATATATATATATATATATATATATATATATATATATATATATATATATATATATATATATATATATATATTATATATATATATATATATAACTAATATATATATATATATATATATATATATATATATATATAGCAACAACAACTGCTATATAACATAACATAACATAGCAACATATATATTTATAACTTATATATATAACTATATGCTATATATATATACTATATGCTATATATCTTTATATATATATATATATATATACTCTATATACACTACCTTACTCTCCCGTGCATCACTTATATATATATATATATATATATATATATATATATATATATATATATATATATATTTTTTACAGAAATGATTTCTCGTTTGGAGGACCTTTGCGGAATTCAAGCCGCTATTTTACATGCAAACGAATTCAAGATTAAGAAAACTTTTATTGGTTGTTTTTCTGGTTCAAGTGATGAAGACTGGTTTGAATTTATGGAGAGGAAAGTATCGGATACATTACAGAAGTTCAATTTGGTTTTGAGAGAAAAAATATCCAAACCTATGGTTGTATGGAGCTTGTTGAGATTCTATAAATGGGCAAAATTTCATGAGGAGAAATTTGGTTTGCCCTTCGATTATTGCTATTACTTCCTCAGAAGTTCTCTTTTTACCTCCGATGGAATGGTTAATAAAGAAAAGGCTGCGAGAGAGATTTTAAAGGACACTGAAATAAGTTCTTCCATTAGGTTTTGCATGATGTCATTCCTGCTTTGTGGGAGCAACTACCAGAAGACAAGAGACCTAAAGAGGTAAATGGAAATACAAATTCAGATGGTTTAGGTAAAGGTGGAGAGAATATGATGGTTTTTTTATGGTGTTCATTTTTGTTGAGAGACATTTCAAATACACTGATAAAAAGTGATGAATTTTTATTTGTAAATTTACAATGAACTTTGAGATTAATGAGATGTATATGATTTGCAATGATGATGTGTCATTTAAGAACTGTTTTGAAGAGCTAAATGAGCTACAAAGAAAGGAAGCTGTGATTTTTACCAGAAACGAGTTCAAGAGCTTCTTATATTCGATAATATTTTCTACTTCTCTGGATTTTTTAGTATTTCCACCACAAATGGAACCTGTAATATATTTACTTCGTCATTTAGATGAGAACCAATTAAAGCTGTTCTTCCAGGAATATGGAATGTTGTATTTGGTATTATATCATTTATTAAGTTGGCCTTATCAACACCTGTTTATGGTCACAGTGAATAGATTTTGGGAATTATTATCGAAAAGTGGATTTTATTTTCTGCAGTGCAAAATCGTGACTATGATGAACCATAAATTGTCTCGTAAATTTTATGATTTTCATTACATTTTTAAAGAGTTTTGGATGAGAAGTCCTTCGTCTATGAAAACGTTTTTCTTTCGAGTTGAAAGTGGTTGTATGTCTACAGATGCTGAAGAATATGAAGAGTTTAAATGCTTTCAAGCAGAGTTTGATAAGGATCATGTGAACAATTATGAATGTTTCGTAATAAATGAGCTTTTTAACTCCTCTTCATTTACTATTAAAGATGGAAAAATAATACAGCTGATTTTTGCAAGTGCAACAATGGAAGAAAAGTTACGCATCGTAGAATTGAAAGGGCTATTTATTGGTACATTTGCAATTGAAATTTATAATGATTTGAATCGAATTGATTTATTTATTGAATGTTGCGTTCCAAATGAAAGGGTTAAAAGTTTTAAAAGGGACCTATTTAATCTCTGCCATAATGACTTGGAACTGTTTTGGAATTTTATAATCCGCGGAAAATTGTTACAGCTTCAAAAGATTCTTAGTTGGGATTTGAATGATGAGGAAGTTAAAGAATATCAGCAAAGGTTATTGCATTCATTTTTAAGGTCATGTAAGAATATTTTTGTTCACAGCTCCTATGAATTAAAATGTATTGATATGTTTTTGGAATGGATTTTTTCTTCAGATGAAATAAAAGTGTTTAAGGAAAGCTTGGTTGTAAGCGTGGGCCATTTGGTTAACCATTATACCTCCATGCTGTTTAATATGGATTTTCAAATGATTGATTTATATTTGAATTGGTTTAACCTCTCCCAGAAAGACTGTAAAGATTTCAAAAGACAGTTTGTATTTCAAGATAAAGTAATTAAATATTACAGTGAGTGGGTTTCACAAGGGCTTTCTAGTGAGTGTGCTTCGCGAGCACTTTATCGTAAGTGCGATTTGGAAATGATATTTTCTCGAACAGATGAATTCATTCGATGGACATAACTGATGGATACTGAGATAAAAGATTTTAAAAGGCGTTTGGTGTTTGTTAAAGATTTTTGCACTTTATCTTCATCATTTGTTGAGCAAAGAAACGTATCTTCAGATTGTGTTTCTTTAATATTAGAAGGGAAATCGCGGTTTGTTGAGAAATTGCTCAGTTGGACCCAATTTTCAAAAGAGGAAGTCGAGGAATTTTATTTTATTTTGTTAGAAGATGTTACTAAAAGGGAACCCATGTTAGGTGATATAAAAAAGTTGTTTAGTGAGTTTCCTTTATCAGAGGACGAGGAGGAAAAAAACTACAGGAAAAATTTCAGTTTTAAAACTGCTGACGTTATTGAATATTATGTAATAAAAAACAAGTGGGATGAGGTTGAAGAACTTTTAAATAATCGTTTTTCATCCATAAAGGAACTCTGTGAGTTTAAGAAAAAGTTACCTTTAAAAATAAGTTGGTTATATTTAAAGTTGATTTTAGATAATAAATTTGATAATCTTGACAAGTTCTTTACTTGGTCGGGTCTTGACGACAGCTTGAAAGAGGAATTGCTGAAAAAGATCATTTTTAATACTCGTATTTACGAAATGGTTGCTATGGTGTTTATGGGAAGTGAGAGCGAAATTGAAAGATTATTGAACTGGCTCTCTGCTAATGATTTATTATTGAACAAATGGAAAGAAAGTTTTTTGAATTGGTTTAATGAAATCAAACTTGAAGGAAGTTGCTTTTATTCCGATTGTGAATCGCAAATAGATATCAACTCATTTTGTTCTTCATGTGAACGTTACAGTCCATCTTCCAAAAATATTTCAGAATTCATTAGTTTGGTGGACGAACATGTCAATAAATCGAAAGGCAAGCGGAAAAAGAAACTTGAATCTGAAATTAGCACAGGGCAAACAGAGAGAAATCATCATTGTTGACATTATTTTTAAATTCCTGTCTCCTCTCCTCTGACTCTTAATAAGTTCTTAAAACATTTGTTTTATTTTTGGCCTTTTGGTTTTCCAAATGGACATAAATTTTTATGCGTCAAATGTTTGAAACATTTTATGTTATAGGATTAAATATTATCAAAAGTTCATATTTTATTTAAAAATTTAAATTCTTTTATTTCAAATTTTTTTTTCCTAATTTTTAAGTTTTGAAATTTGTCACCGAACCAAATTTTCTGTAGCTTTAAATTTTATAAAATTTTGTATATTTTATATGTGTATGGTACTGTAATAAAAATAGAACTTAATTTAATATTTTTTCCCCATGTAAAGCGTCACAAAAAAAAGTTTTATTGATTTTTCACTCCATTTGTAATAATTATATACTGAAATAAATATCGACGTTCGCATGTTGAGTGGTTGGAAGTCATTAAAGTAGATTTGGGATCAAACCCAGGTCAGCGTTCGTAAGTTAAAAGTTCTGAGAAAAGATCATTCGACCTTCCTTTGACTCTCCATAGACTCGGGATGGGGTGTGCAAACATGCACCGGATGCAGAATAGTTAAGTAAGGAACATGACCTAAGTCAAAAAAGAAAGACCTCCCCCCTACATCCACTCATACCCTTAAGTGCGAAACCGTTGCAGCCATAATCCGCCCTGGAGCTTCATCCTTCAGACAAACCCCTACTGTGGTATCCCCTCAGAGTCCCTGGTCCAAGCCAAGCCCACTACCATGTCCCCTCACAAAACCATCTTATAATTATTTTCTTAGGTCTTCCAGCCGTTCGATTCCCAACACAGTCACCTCTTTACAACCGGAGGCCCATTCCTCATTTTATCAATTTTCCTCACCTAACACGCTCCTAAGATTATCCTTCCGAACAGACTGTATACTAATTCTACACCATAGTGTCTCCATTATGCATTAGTATCAGTAATATCATGCACTCGTGAAAAACCATAGTGTACTTAAAACTTAGCCCACTTGCATTCGCCAAAGGTTTAATTTCACCTGCCACCATACTACCACTCACAACTTCCTACTACACTCAGCATCATCTGTTCTATCTTTTCATCCAGCCCAAATATTCCAACTCGGATACTTGTTCCATTTGTCTTTCATCCAACATGATTTCACACTTCAGACTCTCGTCACCTACCACCATAACCTTGCTCTTCTCTACATTTACATTTAGATTCCTCCTTTTTACATACCCAACCACGCCTCTCTACCTATCCACTTAAACTCACTTCAGAATCACCACACAAAACCAAATCTGATTGATATAATTAAAAATAAATAAAAAGTATTTCTTTCCTGTTGTGTTTATTTTTATTTATATACTCAATTACAAGAAATCGAGGCATCCTGAAACACTATAGTTAAAACAAATTTTACAATTACAAAATTTTAAATTGCAAAATTTCAGGTTGCAAATCTTCATTATCAAAGTAGTGGATTGTAAAAACTTCATTTTTCAAAGTTTCTTAAAACAGAATGTTTTAGAAGATCAACTTTCCAGCTGAGAAAAAAAGGTCAAACATGAATTACTTATTTAAAATTAATAAATTAACACTTAATTAATTGTCAATTATAATTACATGAATTTGTCTTTTCACAAACTTTTCTCAAATCAAAATCCAAA
>JABUQX010105382.1:25000-35333 GCA_015478945.1 Trachelipus rathkii
CATGATTATTTAATATATAATATATATATACCAGATAAAACCGGTAAAACTCCGGGGGGGCATTGTCCCCCCGGAGACAGTCGAGTGCCCCCGGAGAAAATCGAACATGAATTAATTTAATTTTTGACGTAAATTACAAAATAAAGCAAATAAATATAAAAAGTATGTTTAAATCTATATTATCCAGGGTTGGCATTGATTAAATCAAATTGATTTAATCAGTTGATTAAATCAATTGATTTTTTATGAAAAAATCATGATTTCTTTGATTTTTTTAATTTATTTGATTTTTATATGGATCTTGTTTTGTGATTTGAATTTTGTCTTTCTAAATTAATAATTATTACTAGTTATCACCTGATTAATGATAAGTATATTTCATCTATATAATAAGCAAATTAATCAATGTAGTTTCAAATCATTTTCAATAAAGAAATAAATAAAATTGGATTACTAAGATATTATACAGTATATATATATAATTTAAATAACTTAAACTAAATAATAATTATACTTATAAACTTATTATTAATTATGTAATAATTAGGATTATTTACTAATTTATCAAATTAATAAAAAAGCAATTTGTACCTAAAAAATCTAAGAAATCTAAAAATAAAAAAATCATGATTTTTTTATTTTTGATTTTTTTGATTTTTTAGGCAATTTTTTTTTTCTTAATTATTAATTATTCCTAGTTATCACCTGCTTAATGGTAAGTATAATTTCATCTATATAATAAGCAAATTCATTAATGTAGTTTCAAGTCATTTTCAATAAAGAAATAACTAAAATGGATTACTCAGATATTATACAGTATATATATAATTAAATAATTTAATTATACTAAATAATAATTATACTAACTAAACATATTATTAGTTAGGTAATAATTAGGATTATTTACTAATTTTATCATAATTAAAAACGCGAATTTGTGCTCTAAAAAGAAATCCAAACGAAATTAACAAATAAAAAAAAATCATAGATTTTTTTATTTTTTTGATTTTTAGGCATTTTTTTTTTTCTAAATTAATAATTATTACTAGTTATCACCTGATATGAATTAAGTAAGTTTCATCTATATAATAAGCAAATTCATCAATGTAGTTTCAAATTAATTTTCAATAAAGAAATAAATAAAAATTAGATTACTCAGATATTAAATCTGTATTATGTAATGTAATTTAAATAACTTACTACACTAAATGGATAATTATACCTTACTAAACTTAGTTAATTAGGATAATAATATAAGATATTTACTAATTTTATCAAAATAAATAATTTAACTTAAGAAAGGCCAAACCAATCAAACAATCAATAAATCGAAACAATCATTGATTTTTGATTTTTTGATTTTTTAAAAAAAATCAAAACAAAAATCAGAACACATTATTTTTGCCATAAATAATAAAATCAGCCAGAAAGCATGGAAACTTGCTAGATATGGCCATAAATAACAAAGTTGTCTCTGACTTCTGAGAAGTCCGTGAACGTTTGAGAACGTTACTGAGAAAATGGCTATTGCTATAGAAATTTCTTTCGGAGACGTCCTATTGGGTAGGAATGCTTAGTTATATATATTAGTTATTAGTGGTTTTAATTTTTTCTCATAGATCTAATATATAATTATATATACTATATATATATTATAAATATAATAATATAGTATATATATATATATATACTATATTTAAATGAATGAGTCACAGAGGATTTACTCGCTCTCATCAGCGGGAAATTCGATACATTGGACACCGCATTGCACGCGTAACATACCGGATGCTCTAAACACTAGCCATCCAACGTCAAAAGAGAACGCTTCAAGCGTAGTTTTTTTAAAAGCACCCGGTTTTTCTCATCCCATAAATTGCTGAGTACTCAAAGGTCGGCACCAACTTTAAATGAATTGAGTAATCAGGAGATTTAGCTCTCCATCAGGGGAATATTATAATATAATATATATATATATATATATATATAGATATATATATATATATTATATATATATATTATTATATATATTAATATATTAATATAGTAATATATATATTATATATATATAGTACTATATAAGCAAAAATAAAAGCTGTAAAGTTTAAAATTAATACTAGATCATGAGTCTGCAGAGTAGCGTTTTAAAGTTCAATATTTAAACCCGCCAAAGGCCAAGGTTGGCAAGGGTAAGTTTTTCCCACTTAAGTTTTCGCGTAAAAACTTGGGAAAACGTGGGTAAAAAGAGAGTGTACGGAATCCGGTCCGGCGGAATGTCCGGCGCGAATTGACATTTTCCCGGTTCCGGTTCCGGCCGGAATTTTCCAAAATTCCGGCCAACGCGAATTACTAATGTACTTGATAATTAAAAAATTTGCTGGAAGGGATTTATTTTAAATAACCCATAGCCCATCTTTAACAAATAATAATGGTAGGCTTGTTGGGTTAGGTATTGCATACACTGGTGTATTAAGATTCCACAGTATTATTGAATAAAGTTTACTCAAAATCTTAAAAATATAAGGAATAATAAGATACCCATTAAATTCAAATTTAAAATTAAACATTAATTTATTATATAGTAGTTTATATATATTATATATTAATAAGTATATATATATAATATTTATATATATATATATTATATATATATTAATATATAGGTGTATATATAATAATTATATATATATATATATATATACTGGTTAAAAAGTACTTAACAGCCCACGGAACGGGAGCTCCGATCAAAAAAAAATTTTCACAGGTAGCCTCTATGATACATCAATAGACGACGTTTAAGGGTCGAAATGAAAAAAAAACAATCATATTCAAAAACTACAATAGCTACAGCGAAAAAGGAATACATTTTGGAATCCTGCGTAAAATTTTTAGTAAGCGAAAGATGTAATTAAAAGAATACCCCAAGGGTATACCGCACCGATGCAGGAGTCGGGGTCTCTCGGCTTCCGGAACTACGGGGTAGGACTCATTTTCCCCCTCCGGGAGGGTCTCCGAAACCCCCCGCTCTTTGGTATTTGGTGTCGCGGGGGTCCCCACCCCTCCCAACCTACGGGTATGGAAAACGTCGCCCCTGTGTTCCCCGTCGGCTCAAGCCCCTACATTGCCGTGTAATACCTTTTCAAATAATTTATATAATTTCGCTCCCTAGAAAAGCGTAAAGAAAAAAAAAATAAAAAAAAAAAAAAAAAATTCATTTCGACCCTAGAAAATCTATTTATGTATCATAGATGCGACATGGAAAAGAATTTTTTTGATCCGAGCTCCGTTCCGTGTGTGGGCGTTAAGTAAATTTGTCCATATATATATATATAATGATATATATATATATATATATATATATATAGTCATAAAGTATAATATATTATATATATAGTATTATATATATATATATATATATATATCGTATATATTATATAGTATATACCTATAATATTATATATATATATATGTTAGTATATATATATATTATATATATATATATATTATATATATATATATATATTATATAGTATAATATATAGTATATAATAATATATATAATAGTATATTATATATTATATATATATATATAATTGAAATGGAATACATAGTGCAATTTTCAAGCTTGCACATATTGCAGTGAGGTAGTTTAAAGAAATGCAAATGACTCATATGTAATATTTAGCTATTCATAATATCTGTTATAAATGAATATCTGATCAGCCTTAGATAACTTCTCGAAATACTGCTGATCTCATTACTGTTTTGAAGTGTGGTAAAATCATACATCCTTTTTCTACAAGAAATCAAGATAAAATTTTTTGGTTGAAGATGGGCAACGAGTTCTATTGAATCCCTGCTTTCAGTGATTGTGAATGGCTGGTTACTCATTGCAATAAGATTTATTAATATTTTCTGAAGAATTGCTTAATTTGGGGTCATTGATATGGCAAATTTGGGGGGAAGAAGACTTTCTCTAAGACTCACTTGTTTCACGGGTTCGATCTTTCGCTATTTTGGGTGTCCAGTGTTCTAAAAAATATCAGAATTCTTCCGTTTACTATCTACAATTTTTGACTTCAGATTTTCTCTTTGGGATGGAATTTTTCCTTATGTTGTGAAGTTGGCGTTGTATTAAATGTTGTTTGGTGAACTACCTAGTTTTATTTTTTGTGGCATATTACTTTTAAAAAGTTTTGTAACATTATTAATAATAAAAAATCTTTTACGATTGAGGCATTTTAAAACAAATTTGTGAGGTTATTATTATGATTAAATCTGGTAATCATTAAAGAATAAGAATATTTATTCAAAATATGTAATTGATATATTATAATATATTATATATTATATATATATATATATATATATATATATATATAGTTATTTAAACAGTCTGTATTACAGTATTTATGTAATGTATAATATATATGTATATATATAGTAGTATATATATATATTATTTATATAGTATATATATAGTATATAAGATTTTATATTGAAAGTTAAATAGAATTATTTTTATTTACTTTCCTTTATAGTTAAGGAAGGTTTCAGTTAGAAATTCCGGTTCCGCGGGAATTCGGCGGAAGTTTTAATTTGTGATCGCTAGTTTCGGTTCCGGCCGGAAACTGAAAAATATGCAGTTCGGTACACGCCTAGTAAAAGTTATGGAAAACAGAAGAAGAAAACAAAAAAAAAAACAAAACAACAAAAGAATGCCGTAAAAAAAATAATTATTAATTTTAATTATCACTTATTTTAGAAATAAATATAGATAAATGCGAATACATATTCTATAATGCATATATATATATATATATATACTATATATCATATAATATATTATATAGTTATATATATATATATATTAATATAATATATATATATATATATATATTATAATATATTATTATATCATAATATTATATATTATATATATAATATATATAGGATATATTATATAATATAATCTATATATATATAATAGTACTATATATAGCTATTATATATATTTATATATAATTGATATATATATATATATTTATTATATAGATATATTATATTATATATTATATTATATAATATATATATATATATATATATATATATATATTATATATATAATAATATGTTATATCTATATATTAATTATTATATATATATATATTTATATATATATCTTTTATTTATATAATTATTCTATTTCATTATATATATATATTATGGGGATTATATATATATATATATTAATCTATATAAATATATATATAGTTTATTCTATATATAATATTAAATAATATATCCTATATTATATATATATAAATTAATATATATTATTAATGCTAAAGCGTCTAATAGACTCTCTGAGGATCAGCTTACAAATATATTATTTATATATACTATATATATATAATATATTTTAATATTTCATTTATAATTAATAAACTGATATGGAAGTCAAACACTTAAAAATGCATCAAATTTATTTTGTTTTATTAATACATAATTTAAAAATATAGTGAATTTATATATATATATTCCTTAATAATAGTAAAAAAAAAATATGCCAACAAATCGTAAGTGAGATCATTTAGATGTTGTTTATTAAAAATACTTTTGATATTTGAATGTGAAACCGTATAATTACGAATTAGGCGCGAAATCGCATAATTGTAAGTGCTTAAGGTTGGGACAATTGAGCCCACTACAAAAATCTTCTCGAGTGCACACTTGATTCATTAAACACACAACACAAATAAAACTAAGACGCAAAGTAAATTTCAAGATGAGATTTAATGGAACTTTGCCAAGAGAATACAAGTGTCCGTACTAGGTCTGCTATATCACGACGACGTAATGCGTTCAAACAATAAAATAAAAGAACATATAGTGTTGTATAGCTTCATTCTTCTAATAATAAAGCAAGAAAAAAAAAATCTAAACAATAATAAAATGAAAACTATAAAAATAGAGAAGGTTAAAAGTTTTAGAAAATTGTTAAAACTAGGCCTCAGTACTAAGATTTTATAGAGCTAGCTCTACTGAATATGGTGTCATCTCTTAGGGCTATATACGTATATGCGGCAACTATATTGTAGCAACACGCCTATTTTAGAAAGTAAACAGGATGGTATATGTATCAATTTTTTTCTAATACAATTTTACATATATTTAGCTCATCTCCTAGCTTGGGTAATTGGTGTAGTTAAATGCTAGTCAAGGTGTTTTACTACAAAAATAACTAATAAATACAGCTGAAAATATAAGTTTTTAAGTTCTCTGTATGTACAATTGAAGACAGTAATAGATAAAAAAAAAAAATAAAAAAAAAATAAAATAAAAATATAAAAAAAAATACTAACTTTTGGTAATTATCAAGATGACTTCGTACTAGAAGCAGTCTGTGCTCTACAATTTACAAATCAATCGACGTGCTGTGAATTCTTCTATACATCTGTTAGATGTTGATATAAATTGAAAAGTAGCATGGTACCATATCTACGATAAACTCGTAAATGGGAACGACTGTCACATCACTCATATAAATTCATTCGGTTGAGAGTGATCGTTTGTGCCGAGTTCCTCATGTCACGTCGCTTACACTCTCACTCTCTGAACACAAACTAAGTACGAAACTAGGATACATAAGTATTCTATCTATCTTCTATCTACTCTGTGCAGTGATATTTCTAACTCTACTCTGCTAATTATTCGTAAACATATTCGCGCGAATAATAAGGAAAGTGGTTAGAATTGAGAGTGAATTTCTAATTTAAGCCTATATTTTGTTACGATCAAATATTACGAAAAGAGTGTCAACGCGTCACTCGGTCCGTACTACATTACCTGCGACAATAAGTTACAAGAATAATGCAATTCCATATCAGATAGAACTAAAGACATTAATGAAGAGATGGATGATAGATAGATAAGAACGCACTGTAACTGTGAATAAACTTATGATGTATACATTATCGGATATAAGAGAAGTTTGAAAATTTATTTTTCGTGAGACTTATCACACTCTGATAAAACGACACAGCTATTTGTAAATAAAAGATGTAAAGCAACATTAGAATCGCAAGTATACTAGACTGTACATCAAATGAAAAGATATGAAAGCAGAGATGTATCTGCGGTGATGTAGAAGTGAGGAACGGGTGAGAGAGGTTAGGAGTCACGAGTATGCGAAAGGGAATGGCAGGATTTCATAAATGGAGCACGAAGCAGAGGAATGTGTGTACGAATAGAATCACGACAAAGACGATAAGGAAATCATATCCAGATTATTTGCGTGCATGCTGTGACACTCGTTACATCTACCAGGGCAAGTGATCGCTCAACCTAGACAACAAGACCACATTTCACACAATGATTGCCAATAAACAAGACATAAGTGAGATTTCCAGAAGTTGGAGGCCCTCACATATCAAGTAAATCAAAGAGAACTACGAATTATTGTAATAATTCTTAGTATGTAAACGGAGGTCGTCTCCTGTGTAGGGACGAGGTCATCTACGTCGTCGATCACCTTCAGGCTTTAGAAAGGATGGGAATTGACCCCTTTGCTACTACCATTTCACATTCAGTGAAATGGCTAACAGGTGTCAAGGAGGCTTGCAAAATGGTCATATTGTGTGAGAGAGCGCATGCACAAGTAGCACAACTAGCTGTGACTGAGCCTACTGTTAAAGTGTACTTCGTTGTTACTGGGTTAGACTAGCATATGAGATGGATAGAAACACGATCTGAATAGAATCGTCGTTTTGATCTTTAATATACTATACCCTAGATACACACGCCGTGTTTTTAAACACTCGAGATTCATGCTATACTATATCTGTCAACTACCAAACAAGACTATGATGGCACTATTTTATAAAATAACCTGATGAGTAGCGTCCTCTGTCGGCCGAAGTCGTAAACCTTTTATGTTATAAGAAAACTAGTTTTCATAGACAAAAAAATCATATTCACACCCCTTATTGTCTTATTCTGCAACACGTTGGGCTTGTCCATTCAATTTTTCCGTTCAGCATCATTAAATCTTGTTGTGTAGAGGCTTTGGTGAGTCATCTGTAGTACTGATTCTCACTGGGTTATCTTGAGTACTTTCTTTCATCATTCTCGAACTTTTTTCTCTAATTGAAGAAAGGCGATAGCTTTAATATGGCTTCGGATACACTTTTCTTGTGAATTCTGGATTCTTACTGAAGTTTGAGATTAGCTACATTCATGTAAATCAAAGAGTAGGGTTCATTGAAGACTTTATGTAATTCTCCAAGTAGAATGAAGCCACTACAGATTTCTTTTGTTGCTTCACTTGCTTGCATCATTTTCAACTTCTGTTGTTGAATAGCACTGCACTTTGACGTTTGACTACTCTAATTGCATGCCTGTCATCATATAAACAAACAATTCAGTTGGTTGAGCCTGTTCTTAAGTCCCAGCATGGATCTGCATCACTGTACCCTTCCAGATGAAATATTTAGAAGCAATTATAAATAATACTTTATACCTTCAAGTATCTGAACACTCTTTTAACTTTTGTAACATCTTTCTATTGATGGATTTTTTAACTTTTGGAAGATAAATAAACAGCTAAAATGCATTTTCTGGCTCTTAGTTTGCTGTGTTTGAAGATAATAGGAAGAGCCTATTTGTCTGATACTATATAATGGGAGAAGTCTCAATTAGGCATTCAATGTCATGTATTTGGATCATTATCTTATAAAAAAAATGTGTTGACCCCTGCATTGGCAATTTCCATGACCAAATTCTTTAGTATTCTTTAGTAATAACATCGATTGACTATTATCTTTGACACATCTACTTTCTTGATTCAATATCGAATTCCTAAAAATATGTGCAGATTATAGTGTATTTGCGAACTTTCCTTATTTTGAATTCTTCTAAGATTTTTTGCAAGTCGGTTTGACTTATTTTATTGCAACAAGGTCTCTCATTCAACAATATATGCAAGTATGATTTATGTCCATTCTGATTTCTTATATAAAGACAAGGATCACTGTACTTTTTACCAAAATTAGTTTTTAGAAGAACAGTTTCAAGTTCTTTCATCCAGCATCTTGGTTTGTTGAGCCAGACAACGGTTTTAATTGCTATTTGTCTGTCCATCTTCATCTCTTTGGGTTTTTCCAAATATATAGTTCTTCTGATAAATTTCCATAAGGGAATGCTGTTGAAACATCAAAATGTATAGAAGTTTACAACAGTCGGGAAATTGGAAAATGAGATTACAAGAAAAGTGGAAAAAAAGTTAATAGTAGGATGAAAAGTAATGAATAAGGGAAGAAGAACGAAGTGGGAAAGATAGAAGGATAAACTCGGAAATGTAATAAAAGAAGAGAAGAAAGAAAGGGGAGAAAAAAAGGGGTAATGAGGAGAAAGGAGAAAGAAAAAGAGGAAAGAAGGGAAAGAGAGGAAAGAGAGAGAGAATAATGAGGAGATAAGAAAGAGAAAAAAGGAGAGAAACGAAAAAGTACAGAGAAATAAGAGAGACAGATAGAAATGAAGAAAAAATAGGGA
The DNA here is from genome assembly GCA_015478945.1 of Trachelipus rathkii. Taxonomy (NCBI): domain Eukaryota; kingdom Metazoa; phylum Arthropoda; class Malacostraca; order Isopoda; family Trachelipodidae; genus Trachelipus; species Trachelipus rathkii. The sequence continues at coordinate 34,550 of JABUQX010105382.1, forward strand.
AAGAGAGAGATAAAAAGAAAGAGAGAAAGAGGGAGAACAAGATTAAGAAAGAGTGGAAAGAGAGAGAGGGAGGAGAAGAGAAAAGATAGATAGGAAAAGAGGTGAAGAAAGAGAGAAGGGAGAAGGAAAAGATAGGAGAGAGAGAAATAGAAGAGAGGGATAAAAGGGAGAAAAAGAAAGATCAAAAATAAAAAAATAACAAAGGGTTTATATTACAAGAGAGGAGGGGAAGAAAGAGAAAGAAAAGAAGAAAACGAAGCGAGAGGAACGAGTTGAGGGAAGAAAAGGAAAGACGAAAAACGTGGGAAAAAAGAATGAGGGTGTGAGAGAAGCAGCTTGATTATTTTATTATTTATATATAGATATATAATTATATATTTAATAATATATATATATATTATATTAATTTAATATAATATTATATTATATATATATATGTATATTATATATATAGTATATATATATATTTTATATATATATTAATATATTTACATAATATATATATATATATATATAATAAAAATTAATTATATATATAATATATATTATAATATTATTATATATATAATATATGATAGTTATTATGATATATTATTATATCATATATATATAAGTATATTATAATATATATATATAATTTTAATATTAATATATAATTATATATATTGTAATTGTTTGTATAATGTATATATATAAATATAATAAAATGATAATAATAATTTATAAACGTATATATAATATATATAAGAAATATATAATATTATATCTATTGAATTATATACTA
>JABUQX010105383.1:0-2500 GCA_015478945.1 Trachelipus rathkii
GGAATATTTAAGGTGTTATTAATAAATACTAGAATAAAATAAATTTTTTTTTAAAGTTTTTGATCGATGAAATTGCTTGCTGAAATCAAAATGTTATTTATTTTCCCTGTTAGCTGTTTTTAGTTTTTATAGTTACCATTTGCATGGATGCCCTTTTTCGGAGGCTAGCATATATTATATTATTATATATTATATATATATATAATATATATATATATATATATATATATATACATATATATATATTATATATATATATATATATATATATATATAATATATTAATTGTTGTTTTATATATTATGAATAATAAATATAATATATATATATATTATATATATATAAACAATGAAAAAAATATGTTTAAGGCATCGTTACTCAAAAAAGTATTTCCGTTATCGTTACTCCGTTATTCGGAAAAAGTTTCCGTTATCGTTATTCCGTTTTTTTGAATGGAAAAGTAACGAAGTTCCGTTACTCCGTTACTTCCGTTACTTTTAGCTTTTCAATATGACATTAATTACGGTATCTTAAAGCAATTTATTGGTTGTTGTATATTAAATTTTCAACATTATCATTATTACTAAAAAACATACCCTCATGTAAGACCCTAGCTCACTCAGGACTAGTCCCTTTGCATCCACCAACGATTTAATTGCACTAGCCACCTTCCTGCCATTCACAACTTTTGCTAACTACACCTCTACACTCATCCGTTCCTTTTCCGTCCACATTATAACTAAATATTTTAAACTCGACACTTGTTCCAGCTGCTCACCATCTAACATAACTTCACCATCTAGGACTGTCCCTCACTTACACCATAACTTACTCCTTATCTACGCTTTACTCAAACATCTTCTTTTACACCCTGCCAATCTCTCTACCAATCTCTTCAAACTCTATTCATCGCACAAAACCAAATCATCCGCATATATAGGTAGGCATCCTCCACCTCTTCCATCTCCATCATTCCTTAACCGAGATTGAGGAGTCTGATAAGGATCGAGCGGAGTCAGGGAAGTCGGTAATTTTGAAGAGAGTGGAGTTGGAGTCGGAGTTGGAAGCGGTGTCGGAGTTGGAGTCGGTAATTTTGAAGAGGGCGGAGTCGGAGTCGGAAAATTTTTAAACGACTCCACAACCCTGATTCTAACACCATCCCATCCATCCCACCTAAATTCTTCATAACCAATCCATATACAATTGAATAACCAGAAGACCATAGCACATTCCTGCTACTTCCGCTATTAATTTTAAAACAATCACTTTCAACTCATGTTATTCTTACACAAGCTTACTTCGTCATATATTAATTTTGATTCCATCAGAAGCTTACAAACAACAACATATATCAATAAGCACCTCCATAAAGCTTCCTATTAATCGTTCATACGCCTGTTTGCAAATACAAAAAACCAAATACTATTCTATTCTCCTACTCCTCATTTTCTCATCAATTTTTTTTCAATGTAAAGATTTGACCACACATCCTCTAACAACTTCTAAAGGCCACCATTGTTCTTCACAATCAAGTCCTTCAGTCACTCGACGGCATTCTTTCGACCAAAATATAAGTATATATCTTCCCTACTACACTTAATAAACTTATTTCCCTATAATTCCCACAGTTATCCTTATCTAAGTTACCTATTACTGCTCTCCTCCAATCCCTCGGAACTATGCTCTCCATAAACATTTTGTTACACAACTTCCAAATCCAATCAATCATCATCTCGCCTCCGTTCTTGATCATTTCACCGGTAATTTCATCTAAATGCCAATTTACCATTCTTCAACTTTCTCACGCTACCCATTACCTCCTCCTTACTAATGACTTCATGCCAAAAATACCTATTCCTTGCACCATCAAACCCACACACATTCACTATCACCTCTTCATTACTGCCAATGTTATCCAGATTTCGAAGTGTTCCCACCACACTCTAGTCGCATTCATCTCATCAGTTACGAAAGCAACATCCCTTTCATTATTCTATGCAAATTCCCTTATTCCTTATATATATATATAAATATATATATATATATATATATATATTATATATATTATATATTATATATATATATATATCTATATAATATATATATATATAATATATATATATATATATATATATAATATATATATCTATTAAATATCTCTTATCAAAAGGAATTTTTTTAGCTTGATCGGGGTGGTCAATTGGCTATCAGCATTCCAAAAAAAAGTCGAACAAATGTAACGGACTACATAAGTAACGGAGAAACAAATAACGACTTATTCGGAGTCGTTACATGAAGAAAAATTAACGAGTCCGTATCGTTTACTTGAAAAAACTAGTTCCGTTAGTAACGGAGTAACGAATACGGATCGTGCCCACCTCTGTATATATAATATATTATATATTATATATATATATATATATATATATATAATATATATATTATATAATATATATATATATATATATTATATTATTATTATATATATAATATATTATAT